>JAOQIF010000432.1:0-70953 GCA_026260285.1 Colletotrichum sansevieriae
TAGATTGCTCTAAATACCCTCTTTTTAAAAAGTTAATCCTTATATTTTTATAATAGTTATATAATTTACTATAGATTTATTAATATCTATATTCTATATAGAAATAGCTTTGCACTCTCCTTAAAAGGTTCGCACCTTCCTATAAATAATTAAAGGAAGGTATAATATAAATAGCTAAATAACGAAAAATTAGCTAATAATATATTTAACTTTTTCTTCTATAAATAATACTAATATTATACTTAATACTATATAAATTATATTATAAGTTAAACCTCTCCTTTATTATACCTATTCTTTATACTAATTATATTTAGATATTATCTATTAGAATAAAGAACGCCTAAAAAGCTACTAATACTAAGAAGGCTAGTAAGAAGTCTAGTAAGAAGGCTAGCAAAGTACCTAAAGCAAGGAAGACTATAAGTAGCAAATCAGCCCCTAGCAAGTCTATTTAAGCTAGAGCTGCTAAGAAGAAGCATCGCTAGCACCCTAGTAATAAGTTAAGATTAATATAAAAGATAACTATAAATTAACCCTTTCTAGCTAAAGCCCTCTATGAAATTTATATATACTAGAAGTCTACTAATCTTCTTATCTATAAGCTCCCCTTCTAGCGCCTTATATATAAAATCTACTAGGACTAGGGAAACTAGGATCTTCGCTTCTAAGCCTTAGCTATTTATACTCTTTAAGAGTCTATTAAGTCTCTTCTCGCTAGTATCTTTAAGAGTATATACCCCGATTCGTTACTTATATATTAAACTAATAAATCTAGTAGTTAACCTTACTATAATTTATACTAAGCGTATTACTATTATACCTAAAGACCTCTACTTAGTCTAGGCAATCCTAAAGGCGGGTAGGAATTATAATAGTAATTAGTTCTAGATATAGATATCTATAGAATTGAAGAATTAAGTTAATTACTATAAAAGATACCTATAATAAGTTATATAAAACCTCTTACCTATAGGTACCTAATTTAGCTATAACCTAAACCTATATAACCTATAGGTACCTATATTAGCTATAACCTAAACCTATATAACCTATGGGTACCTATAGGTAACTTCTAATATTCTGGGTAGTACCCGTTACTACCCAACCCATACCGCGGGTACCCATGGGTACCCGCGGGCTGGGTAATTTGCATCTCTACCGAGTTGAAGCCGGATGGTGAGACTTATTTACGTCCTCTTCCGCACGTTGAATGAAATTGGGTCTCGATAGCGGGGGTTTAGCGACGAGGATGCACCGCAATAGATGATTCCATTTTAAAGTAAGCTAAAAATGAGGGGACAGCCCATAATTTACCCCGTCGCGTGGTATTCCAGTAG
The DNA here is from genome assembly GCA_026260285.1 of Colletotrichum sansevieriae. Taxonomy (NCBI): domain Eukaryota; kingdom Fungi; phylum Ascomycota; class Sordariomycetes; order Glomerellales; family Glomerellaceae; genus Colletotrichum; species Colletotrichum sansevieriae. The sequence continues at coordinate 1,341 of JAOQIF010000432.1, forward strand.
AGATGCCGTTCAGCTCGAGGTATTATCTGTGGAGATCTGTCCACGACACCTCTGTAGCTCGATTACGTGTTACAAAACTGTTGGATTCTGGAGCATACATCACGCATGTCTAAGCCAGTAAAAAAACGTCAGAAACTTTCGTACTCATCAATCGCGACGGGCGGGATTGGGCATACCCTCGGAAACTTCGTTTTGAGGCTTAAATCTCAAGAGTCGATGGCATTCGAACCGACAGTCCCTGAAGTCGTCGTCGCAAAGCTGCAGCTGCGAAGTTACACTGAAGCATTTACTGATCCAGTCAGCGTCGGCAGCGACGTGGCATGCCATCAGGTTTGTGGCACATTTAGCCTGACAGAGGGTGTAGTCGCGAATGACTGGCTTCTTCATAAGCAACGCCCTCCTGAGGTTTGTCTGCTCGTTGATGACCAATTCGCGGAGGCCAGGTTGTGCTGTAAGATTCGGACCAGAGTAGAGGATCTCTTCGGGAATCGTTAGCTTATAAGATGGGAATGATATCGGGTCGGATCTGGAGCTGCCGGCGAGCAGTGTGAGTATAGAAGCAACCAAAAGTAAGATGCAAGGTACAATGTGATGTAGGTTGATGCCAGTGTGTTGCGATTGCGATTCCGCCTTTGTGCCGTGGACTATCATGGTGTCCTCTCTGAGATATCTTGGCAAAGGATGATGGGAGTAGCTGTGCAGGTTGGAGTATTGACGGTGCGAGTAGAGGCGGGAACGAAGGTTTAAATACCCGTAGCCGAATGAGGGTGATATCATACATTGGGCAATGACAGGGTGTGGGTGTGAGGTAGGACTTCAAGTTACTTTCACCGCGAGGTACGTCAATCCTTTTTGTATACTTCGCACCGCTGCCGTACGAGCTGTGGCGCTCGTCATGCTGGCTTTCCCGATGACAGGTGTTGCTCAGGATGTTACATGCCGTGAAGCATGCTGCATGGCGTCGAACCATGTATGCTGGGACTGCTGAGCAAGTCACGAATTTTCGGTACTAACATATCATGCGAAAGAAAAGACATTTTGCACAGTCGACATTGGTATCGTCAACTCGAATGAGTATATTTGATCTACATTCATTATCTCTGATTGGCACCACTCCCCAGCCATCTGCGCCAATAGCTCCTTCAGCTCGGCAACGCGGTGTGTCTTTGACTGGGGCTATGGTTCTGGAGATGTTGGAGAAATCATCACCTAACAAAGAAACAGAGTTAACGGTTCTCATGATATGGCTGCCACGTATCTTACGCCATCAAACCCGTGATAAGTTGATCTAAGGAGTCGGAGCCAAGGCAACAGCAGCGCAAGCTGCTTGACACGTTCCGAATGCTGAATTGCATGCAACGATAGCCGGAGGAGCTCCAACGCCAGCCGTAGCTCCCCAAACAGCCCCTGCAGCGGCGTAACATGCAGTCACGACCGAGGCACACCCGGCTTGACAGATGCCGTAGCCCAGAGGGCCTGCTGTGGCAATAGGTATGCCACCGAAGAAGAGGCAGAGAGTGGAAGTTGCAAGTGACGATTTCATAAGTGCAGAGGGTACGAGTGATTGGTAAGTTGTGGTGAACGTCTTCAATCAGCCGGAGTGTGATTTTAAGGGAGTTGACAGGATCGGGTGAGGGCTGAAGTCGTAGGCTAAGCTCCTTAAGTATCCAGATGGACGGCGGTTTCTCGCATTCTCCTCTCGCAATTTCGATGACGGAAGGCGTTATGAACGTAAATTGCGTTGGCGACGAGTAGAGATCTTCTCTATGTTTCGGAAGGCACGTCATTGTCGGCATCCGGCAGCTCAAGCTTTTGACAGGCATTATCTCCAAAGCAAATACTGATAAGAGACGCCCTTGCAGCAAGGGACAACCGTGGGAAGCCTATCGAGTCCAGAGTTTTGGAGAACTTCATCTTTGCCGACATGCTCCAAGATCTCCCGAAGTTAAATGCACCTAAACAACGTGGCCAGGGGGGACGAATCAGTAAACGACACAATCAAGACAACTGTCGCAACCCACTTGGCGGCAGCTGGCGCTAGCCCGGCCGGATAAACGTCGGCGCTACTAGCGCCGATGGCGCTAGCGATATTCAGCCTAGCCGGCTTGAAACACCATAACCTTCCCTTCTTAATATATCACGATCTTTTACTGCACTATAGTAGTACTACTACGAGGTGTATTCCCTATGCTTTAATATAGTAATTCCAATACTGATTAGTGGTTAACTTCACTATTATAATTACTATTACTATAGTTACTATAGATTAGCAAGGAATATCTTCTTGATATTGCATCTAGTAGAAGAGCTAGCTATAGCACCTAGGAAGTTACCTATCCTACTATAACCCACAATAAATATAGTAACGACGCGTATAGCGACGACCTGCCTATATATAACGAATAACTACGATAAGCTAAGAAGAGACCGATATATAGCTTCTCTTCTACCTCTTATACGCCTGCTTCTAATAATAGTAGCAAATTTTTTTTTTACTACTATAGTCCTATGACTATAAGGCCCTACTACTAATATAACTTCGACTACTACTATAGCTGCGCTACGACTCGCGCCTGCCTACTAAGCCTAAGATAGCTATACTACCTAATACCGAGGTTGCTAGTAAGATATTGATAATAGAGCTTATTACGCTTAGTATTACATTAGACCTAATCCCTATCCCGACTAAGGCCCAGCTCTATATTAATCCGGACCTCTGGGGTAAGCCCTTTCTAGTTAACCTCAAAGAGATAAGTGCTAACGAAGTTACTAAGGCCTAGGCTAATATATAGCTAGCCTACTAACTAGAGGCCTACTATAAGGACTATAACTAGGCCCGCGAGCTATAGAGAGCTATTATAGTAGACTTCCTAGGCTAGATGCTAGAGGTATTCACCCTTATTAACTAGGGATTATATAAGAGGTTCAAGGACTACCTTATAGCCTATAGCATATAGGTTAATAATACGAAGCAGATGATCGCCTAGGCCTTCGCTAAAGTCGTCGCAAGAGAGAGGTTTCGGATATAGATAGAGGAGGAGATTAATAGCTATAGGGGTACCTTCGCGCTATATATTACTAACGAGTGCAGCACTATTACTAACCTCTCTAAGCCTACGACCCCACGACTACTATCATAGTAACTAGCCTAGCAGCTAATAACTAGCCCGTAATTATTTAATAACTATAGTAGTAGAACTGCTACCCCTAAAAAGAACGACGTACCACTACGGGCCTAGGCTACTAAAGACTATAGCTACGCAACCCCTTTTATTAACTAAGGGGTTATAGCATGCTAACTAACTGACTTCGCTAAGCTATATACTAATGATATAAAGTATAGTGGAGCTAAGTATAACGTACTATTAGCTAAGATAACGATCTTTCGAGAGATTTGTAATAGGGTGGGTATTAGGTACTAATAATCCTCTATAGCCTTCTACTTTACCCTCAAAGGCCGGGCCTAGTAGTACTATTTTAACCGCCTTACTAATAGAGGCCTATCGACTAAGGAGTTAGTTACTAAGGTAACTAGCTACTTTGAATCCCACGAGGTTTAGCAATCCTATCTCACGGAGTAGCGCTAGGCTAGCCTTACCTAGGTTATTCGGGATAACCTATCTAAGACCTAGGTAGAGTGCCTTAAGGACCTTATAAATACCCTCACGAGGCTCTAGCAAGCCCTGCCCACGACGTATAGTAGCGACTAAGTCCTATAGGACTAACTTATTAATACCTACTAGGGTGTTAAAGAGTGCTAACTTTGCCTCTTCAACCTAGTACCGATATTATCGGGCGTACTAAGCTAACTTCGCTCAGCTATTGCTATAGCAGCCCGCTGCTTATTGCAATATGTTATAGAGGATGATATCGATAATAGCGCTAGCCCTAGCGCTAGGCATAGAGCGTACTAGGTCGACTGAACCTACTATGGTAGAGGTTATAATACCTGCTATAGAGGCTGTAACTATAGTAACTACCGCGGCTGAGGAAGCCGACCCCCTTCGGGCACCCCACGACCCCTATAGAAGTGCTATATATATAGTAAACCGGATTGCTATGCCTCTAACTACCCCTTTGAGGACCGCTACAAGGCCTATAATAAGTTTAAGGCTAGCTAATATATCTAAGGCGATGCTAACGACCTCCCCTATAAGTTTAGCTAATTTTTGCTCTAGTATAAGGGAGCTGAAGACCTCGACCCCTATAAGGCCTACGATCCCTCTAGCGATGCTATTGCGCTATACTACTAGTCGTTATATAGCGACGACGACGCTAACGAGGCTTACTTCACTACCCCGGCTAACGCTAAGGAGGTTATAGCCCGCCTAGCTAACTAATCGGCGGCTTATGCCCTTACCCGAGAAGATCCTACCTACTACGCTATCGATAGTAGAGGTAATGAGATCACGGTCTTTGTTACTAACTGCTACTTATCGATAACGTTCAGGGGTATTATACCCAACTCCGGCGCAGCCCGGTTCTCAACTAGTAGCTACCTATAATACCTAGCCCTATGCAAAAAGGTTAACTGCTACCTCAATATAGCTATAGCTAGCGAGGCCTCAATCCGCTTTAGCAGCGCCAACCCTATTGAATCCCTCGGTATTACTATTATTACTACCCCTTTTGGCGACGTTACCTTCTATATAATGCTAACTAATACCCCCTTTTTGCTCTCTCTCTATAATATAGATCGACTCGGAGTTCGTTTTAATAATATCGCTAACCTCCTTATTAATAACGACGTCTCGACCCCTATTACTCGACGATAGGGCTACCCTTGGTTTATAGCAGACCTGGATAAGGATGCCGTTTGCTACCTAACTGAGGTCGAGTTATAACAGATCTATTAACGATTTAGCTACCTATCGGTTCAGAGGCTTTATAAGGCCCTATAATATGCGGGCTATCCCGCTGATATCAATATCCTCGAGAGACTAACGAAGTATTATTACTACTACTAAATATATAGCAGAAGCCCTTATCGGTTTAAATTTACCCTTCATAACGACCTCGAGTTTAACTATGAGGTTATTATTAATATCGTCTATCTCAATAGCCGCCCTATCCTCTATGCTATTAATACCGCTATAGCGTTTAATATAGTAAGGTTTATAAAGGATATCTCTACTAAAACTATATAGGCTACCCTTCAGCTCTACTAGATCGATATATACCTCGGCTTACTAGATATCCTCGTTACTAACGCTAGAACCTCATTTAGATCTGCTGAATTTCGATAGTTTACTAAATTAATAGTAATTATACTAAAAGAGGTCCCTATCGAGGCTTATAATAGCATTAGGAAGGTCGAGCGATACTATAGCCTACTTCGCTAGGCATATAAGATCCTCCGGGCGGAAGATCCTACCTCCAACCCCGAGTTATCCCTCTAGATAGCTATAAAGGCTCTTAATAACGTCGCGGGCTCTAATAGCCTCGTGCTAACCCTTTTAGTATTTAGCGCCTACCTATAGTTAACTAACGATTTAGCGCTATCTCTAATACTTACCTAACGGGCTATAGCTATATAGAAGGCTACGGAGGAGATCTGCTGAATCTATATATATTGCTAGGTTAACGAGGCCCTCGCTACCCGTAATAGCCCTATTATTAAACCTACCTTAGATCTACCCCTTTTATCCGAGGTAAGGGTCTAGCGCGAGAAGGACGGCTAGAAGGGCCCCTTTTAGCTATTATTGAATAATAGCTACGAATGCGTTATTAACCTCCCTAACGGTCCTAGGGCCTTCCGCGTAATTATAGTAAGGCTATATAACCGCCTACTAGTAGGATCTATAGGTAATGACGTTAATAATACTATTGCTACTGCTAGTACCGAGACGACCGGAGGCCTACCGGAGGAGGCAGAGGAGATCTAAGATACTATCGTCGTTGCAGCGCCTACTCCTAACTGGCGCTGCAGCCGCCCCTGCTATACTAAAGCCCTAGCTACCTACTTCGCTAAGACTAATATTACTAAGATCCTTAAAGACGTCGAGACCTATGAGACCCTCCTCTCTACTAAAGAACGCTTAGATGCCGACCTCGCTATTAAGTTATATAATAATAGTACTATTACTAGCCCTAGAGCCCCTTTTGAGTAGTTAACCTAGAAGGAGATCGATGGTTTGATTAGCTGAGGAGTCTTCTGCTTTATTAACTATAACCCTACCTGCTACGACGGGATATAGATATTCCGATCCTATATTATTAATAAGATTAAAGGTAAGATAATAATACCTTATAAGAAGTTAAGACTTGTTATTTAGGGCTATGCTAATGACGGCAAGGAAGCTATCCTTATATAGGCGCCTATAATCTAGCGCGCTAGCTAACGACTAATACTTACTATCGCCCTATCCCTTATTATAGAAGGTAAGTCCCTATAGATCTGCGATATCACCTAGGCCTATATATAGTCGTTGATTACCCTCAATCGACCGATCCTCGCTGAGGTACCTGCCTAACTGCGCGACTAATACCCTCTAAATACGATTATAGAGGTTGTTAAGCCCCTTTATAGGATTGCGGAGGCTGGTACCTACTAGTAGGCAATATATAACTACTACTATAGAGAAAAGCTCTAGATAGAGATATCGACGTATAACCCCTGCCTATTAGTATTATTGATAAATAACCCCTATTTTACTATCGTTAGGATATAAACGGATAATACCCTTAGCCTTTTAGATACCGGTTTTTCCGATCTAGAAGAGACTAAGTTAAATAAGGCGGGTTTTATAGCAAAACCTAAGGAGACCCTTATAGCTGAGACCCCGTTAGTATTTAATAGCGGTATTATAACGATAAGCGGTAATACCCTCACCTTACGCTAGAAGGACTAAGGGCGCAAGTTACACCTCATCAATATAGCTGCCGACAAAGCCACCTAAAAATAGCAATATATTAAATAACGCGCCCGCGGCGCGTATATCGCGTTAATTTGCTAACCTGAGGCCTGTTTCGATCTATCTGTTGCTGCATAACGACAAGACCCCACTATTGACGATACTAAGGCTCTTAACCGATGTATCTAGTAGCAAGTCGAATCCCTCGATAGGGGCCTTAAGTTCGTGCCTATTGACCTAACTATAGCGAAGTTATTTATATTTGCTAATAGGTCCTTCGCTAATAACAACGATCTCTCGTTATAACTAGGCTATGTTATTATACTAGCTAACGAGACTAGCGAGACTAATAATACGTTTATAATTAATAGCAACGTCGTCTATTATAGTTCGACGAAGTCTAAATAAGTAACGCGGAGCGTATTAGCATTAGAAGTATATAGAATAATAGTAGGTATAGATATCGCCTATGCTATCTTAACAACGCTAAATAAGCTTATGAACCGCCTCGGCCTGCCCTCGATACCGACTATTATCTATACTAACTCGTATTCGTTATATGAGTACCTCGTTAAGCTGGGTATAACAAAGGAAAAGCACCTTATAATTAATATTATAGCGCTCCGCTAGTCGTACGAGTGTTATAAGCTCGCGGAGATTCGATAGATCTATAGAGATAATAACCCTGCTAACAGACTAATGAAGTTATTGCTAAATAAGGCCCTTGAGCGGCTTATTAATAGTAACAGCGTAACGATATATATAGAGGGATAGGTTATTCGGGGATAGGAGGAGGAGGATGATAGAGGAGGACCTAGGTCTAGCCGACAGAGCTATAGTTAGCCCAATAGGTTATGTGAGGATAAGTAGCAACTATAAGTAGTTATTATATATTTAAAAAGACCGCGGATTTAGCCCTTTTAGCCCCTTTTGGGGTTATAGATAGATTCTATTATTATAAGTACCTTTTGAGCAGTTATAGGCTAGCCCTACTAAAAATAAAAGACTGCTAATATCGCAACCTACTTGGCGGCAGCTAGCGCTAGCCCGGCTGGATAAACGTCGGCACTGCTAGCGCCGATGGCGCTAGCGATATTCGGCCTAGCCGGCTCGAAATACTATAACCTTCCCTTCTTAATATATCACGATCTTTTACCGCACCACAGTAGTACTACTACGAGGTGTATTCCCTGCGCTTTGATATAGTGATTCCGACAACAACAAACAGCACTAAGCCCCTACCAGCTTGACCTCCATATGTCTGACCGAGGGTATCTGATTCGCATGCGATCTCTTAAAAGCAACTTTTCCAATAACCCGAAAACGCCATGCCATGCGTCATTCGCGATAAACCGCCAATCCCGAACCCCTTCTTAGAAACGGATGTTACGCTTTCGGCCCGTGTACTTGGAAGTGGCCTTGACAATCTTTCCCTTCCTCTCCATCTGCTCCTTCTTCTTGACGATCCATGCCTTGCTGCCTTTCTTGATCTCCCCTTTACCGCTGTTCTCGCTCGCCTTCCGCCTCGTGTCCTCGACGTTGATGTCGTCCATGCCGCTGATGACATTGGTGATGTCACCGCCCTTGCCGCCCTCGGCAGTACCTCCGACCGTCAACACCAGGTACAGCTTGACGTTCTTGGTCTCGGGATCGTCCTCCAGCAGACCGGCGCCGAAACCTGCCTTGACGGCCGCCTGGGTAATCATGTTGCGCTGGGTGTCGTTCTTGGGGTAGAACTGGCACACGGCTCTTCCGCCGCGACGCAACGAGGCGTACAAGCCGTTGAAAAAGCGGGTGAGACGGCCCTCGGGTGATGTGTCGCTGCTCTCGGCGTTGCAGAGCCATTGGATCGCGGAGATGCTGATGGCGGCATCGAAGGAACCGGCGCGGAAGGGGACTCCCTGCCCAACGTCGGCCAGCAGAAGATCGCCCTCGACGTCTCGTTGCAAGGCGATGTCGAGCATGGAGGGAGAAATGTCCATGCCGATCCAGGTGTGCGGGCCGCCCTCCTCGGGTCCTTCGGCGGAGAGGATCTCGCCAGAGAGACCGCTGCCGCAGCCGACGTCGAGGATGAGGGAGGGCTTCTTGAGGTCGAGAAGCTCCAGGGCGCGGCGTGTCATCGACGCTTGGATGTTCTGGATACGAGAACTCGTCGTGTACTTGCGCGCTTCGGTGTCATCGTAGTGGATGTCGGCCGCGCTGGGAGGGGGAGGGGGGGAGGTTAGCCTGATGGCGGGGTTGAAGGAGGGAATTGGCCTACAGGGTATCCTCAGGGCGCGACATGACGGGCAGAGTCTGTAGAGATGTGTTCTTCCGAGAGGTTCAGACAGGAGGAAGATCCAATTATGCGACGAGAGCGGTCTGTCGGCACGTCGGCGCATCAGCCTTCAGGCGGTGAATTTTTGTGTCACGGGAAATCTTCAAATTTCGCAGAGGCGGATAGCTATCGATAAGATAAGAAATCTGGGGGGGGGGGAGACGCTGGAGGGACGGGTGGGGTCGACCGCTTATCTCATCCTCCGTCATCTTTCAGTCAGGTCCGCGCCCTCCGGATCAAGGTATGCTCCGAGGCTCCGGCGTAAAGGCCACGCTTGCGAAATGGAACCCACCAAAAATGCCCACCCCCGTGCCGACGCGCCCCCCCGCCCCCCCGGTGCATACGCAATGTGTGTTGCTGCTGAAGCTCAGCAATCATTGCCCACCACCACCACACTACCACCACCAAACCTACCACTCTCATTTTTCCTCCCCTTTCTCTTCTCATGCCACCCTCTACAATATTTTCCTGATACGAACAGACGAACGCCGACACCATGTGGATTCTACCCCTCGTCGGCTACTTGGGCTCCATCGTCGGCTTCTGCTTCTTGACCCTGGCAATCGGTTCGTTCCGCCCCCCGGGCTGTCATCCCCGGGTCTCCCTTGGCAGACACTGACATGGCTGTTTCCGCTAGCTTCCGGTCTCTACTACCTTTCCGAGCTCGTCGAGGAGCACACCGTCATCGCGAAGCGCCTCCTCACGAAGCTTATTTACTCGATCATGGTCCTGCAGCTTCTGCTCTGCGTCGTCGACCGGTTCCCCTTCAAGCTGACCCTCATGGGTATCGTCTCTCACGTCGTGTACCTCGGCAACATGCGCCGATTCCCATTCGTCAGGCTGACAGATCCTCTCTTTCTGGCGTCATGCGGTATGTAGCTACTGCATCCAAGCGTGCGTGTGAAAAGCCGTGGGCTAATGGGCGAATATAGTTCTGGTGCTGGTCAACCACTACCTCTGGTTCCGCCACTTCTCCGCCGCTCAGCAGCGATCCTATTCCAACCTGCACTCCTACTACGACCAACCCGACGTGCCGACGTTCACCGAGATCGCATCGTACTTTGGCCTCTGCGTATGGATGGTGCCGTTTGCGCTCTTTGTGAGCTTGTCCGCTAGCGACAACGTGCTGCCGACGATGGGCAGCGAGGCCCCGTTGCGGGACTCGTCCGGCAAGAACAAGCGCCAGGGCTTCGTCAAATCTGTGGTTGATACGGTGCTTGAAGCCATTGGAGGGGTCTTCAGCGCGGTCGGGTGGGAGAGGAATTGATGTGGTTCCCCATGTGACTGGACGAGCCAGGAATGACCATATACGGAACAATGTGGTCTGCATTATAGGCGGTGCTGCTAGCTGTCTGTGTGAATTTGCTTACCGCTCGCAGAATATAAGATACCCGGAGATTTTCTCCACACTGATTCATGGACGCGTTGCTGCGCAGCTGTTGGGATGTTGAAAGGCTGAATACGTGCCGGGGTCGTCTGGCTCAAATAACCACGTGCACTTGAATGCATACTAGGCGACGGCATCTGTCGAGGCTCCGCTTACAAGTGGTCGAGCAATCTGGTTCGGGTGGAAGCTGGTTCGCGGCAACCTCGAGAACTGATTGAATGAGGTTCTTTGCGACAAGGCCGTCCCTGGCGCATTTTCGAGACGGTTGATATGCGCAACCGGGTATTCAAAAAGACCTCCTCAAGCATGACTTGAATAAGTCACCGTTTCTGAAGTATCTTGTTTCTTCCACTTCACCTGGTTCTTCTCGTGCTCGGACGAGGCAACCAATCGCGTTCTGTCATCAAAAAAGACATCGCATTAGCGAGACTGTTCTCGTCAGCCACACCACCGTCAATAGAACCCGCCGCCGCGCGAGACCCGCAGGGAACCACTGCTATCCTATGGCATGAGTCGCAGCGCCGCGGTCCTCTTAGGGTCTCTGGGTCGATTGGATACTTATGCACTGTTTTCACTCAATGGGGAATCTGTCATTAAGATGCTCTCATCGACCCCGACAACAGCAACACTTCAGTACGTAGCTACTTTATTAAGTGGTTCCTTGCGTCACACATGCCACCCCCAGTCACACCCAGCCAGCAGCCATATGTGCCTACAGTAGCTGACGGTGGTACGCGGCCCTAGGATCTGCCACATGCTGGGTCCCTTCGGCAGCCCTTCCAACACCCTTGTACTCTGCGCGGCTGGGGAAGAATCTCGGCTGCGATGCTCGATCGGGCTCTGTTGACTGCGATGCAGACATGGAAAGTTATCGAACGATGAGTTTTCTGTAGATATGTAGTTCTGATTTCTGTGCTCATTTGGGCGAGGCGTCAAAGTACCGCAAAAAAGACCCCGCCGGAGATCATCAGTGACTGGGCCAACTCCTCACTGAGAATGGGCGCGCCGCCTGGCTCCTCAGAACAAGGAGGTCGTGAGGATCGTGACTGACCGAACGGTCTTTTCACATCCGAGCAAGTTGACAAGAATGAGGAATCAGTTGATATAGAACCAGGGACGAAAGCCGCAATCGGAAATGACGTCTTGCTGTCCCTAACTTATCACCTTCAATAAGTGCATCATACCAATGCGTTTCGATTCATCATCAAAGTCAAATGTCATTGAATATACTCAGCTGGTCACGCCCCAGAACACCGTGAAGATGTCAACGGACGATAGCCAAAAGAATGTTCCGTACAATTACGTTCCGCGTCAGCATCAAAGCCAGGAACCGACTCAGTACGCTTACCAGCAAGCCGGCGGGTCTACCGCGCTCAACTATTGGCTATCCGAGCCCGATGCAGCGGCGCCGTACCACAGTGTCGGCGCTTACCAACCGTTCACGGGCCCCGGTGGTGGGGCAAACGCGTGGAGCACGGCGCCGAGCAGTACCGGCGCCGTAAGGGGCAGCGGACACAGCCGGAAGTGAGGACAGCCCGTTCAGTGCACGAGACAGAGGAATCATGTATCTGGGGGGAAACTCTTGGCGATGGTATGCACTGGACCAATAAGTCTCGGCATTGCACATTTCAGATGGATGCTGCCGATGCTGTGTCCGAGCTACAGAATCGGCAGGTGGGAGGTCGACAATCAGGCAGTGTTTGGAGTTTATGGAGCATTCAGCTTTGATATTGTAGCGTCTAACTATCCAAACACCCGGTTCTTCAAGCCTTTCCTAGAATTTCACGTCTCGTAACGCCGAAAAGGCCATGAATAGGGCTCTGAGGCCGCTTAGGACCGTTAACTCCGATTGTGCCCACTCAGAAACCTTGTGTTCATGATGCTGCCGCAGTACACTTTCTTATCGCAACGATGATACCAAGAACTCACATGGCGATGGCCGTCGTGCCGTGTTGTCATTGGCGAGCTAGCGGTTAAAGTCCCTAAGTCGCAGGGGCCGACATGTCATTGCAACATGGAGACGGTCGTCTGCCAGGGGTTAATGAACATCGCTGAGAGTATATAGAGACATGGGACTCTGACGATTCACAGCTTGAGACACCAGCCACTCTCAGGCTTCGCCTTCTGTCTCCCAACTTGCCGCACTCAACGACGCTTCAAAGCATACCGTGACCGATAATATGGCTCCAGCTTACGACAAGAATACCCAGGCCAGCGAGCTGGTGCCCGTCTACGGGCCTCACGTCACAAACAAGATCATACTTATCACGGGTGTCTCACCAGCAAAGCTCGGCGAAGCCTTCGTCAAGCAAGTCGCGGCCTCCAAGCCCGCAGCCTTCGTCCTCGCCGGCCGCAGTCCCGCGAATTTTCAAACCCTCGTCGACGACCTTGCAGCCTCCTACCCAGGAGTCTCCGTCAAGTCCCTCACCCTAGAACTTACCTCCAGGCACAAGTGCGCGAGGCAGCTTCGACAGGCAACTCATAGACCGACGTCCCTCGTATCGACCTCGTCGTCAACAACGCCGGGATCATGGCCGTGCGCTACGGCCCCACCAAGGACGACTTCGAGTCCCAATTTCAGTCAAAACACCTCTCCCTTTTCCTCTACACAAACCTCATCATGTCCAAGATCCTCGACTCCCCGGGCCCCCGCATCGTGAACATCAGCAGCGGCGGCCACCGCCTCGGCCACGCGCGCTGGACCGACTACAACTTCGACAACGGCAATACGTACGAAAAGTGGGCCGCGTAGGCCAGTCCAAGACCGCCCACGCGCTCTCCTCGCTCGCCTTGGTCGAGAGGCTCGGGGCCTCGAGGGTACTGTCTGCATTCAGTCTGTGCCCGGGACTTTTGGCCACGAACCTCGCGGTGCACGGGGCGGACGACCTTCCCGCGTTCGTGGAGAGTTTTAGACGGGCGGATTCGCTCATGGGGGCCAGGTTCATGTGGGGGATGGGCGACGCCGCCAGACCCAAGGGCATGGATCAGGGTGCCGCAATGTTTTATGCGTCGTTTGACCAGGAGCGGAAGATTCACAACGGAGGGTATGTCGAGGATTGTCATATCGTGGATCCGTACGAGGAGGTGTTCTGCTGGGCGTAGAGCAGGGTTGATGCGGACAGGCTGTGGAAGCTGAGCGAGAAGCTGGTGGGACGGGAGTTTGCGTACTGAGCGGGAGGCCGGCACGGGCTTTTGGACTGGCCGTGATGCATGTCGACGGGTGGATCGTGTTTCGACGCAGATGCATCGTTAGTCAAGCTCGTCTGGAACGATGGTGTATGAAGTCATTGAGGTTTTGCTGGTGAAACAAAGCGGACCTCGAGAACTAAGGAGCTTGGGCCACCGCGGAAACTGGCGCGAGAATTCCAGCTCGGGTGCGCCACAGATCATCCATATCCTCAGCCACATCCACGAAACCAGCCCGGCTCAGCCAGGACCATCATTAGTCATACTGTGGCTTGAGCCCCTCTGCACTGCCACACAAGTTCCCTCTCGTTGACATTCTCCAACCTCCACAAAGTGGCCAAAACGTCTCCCAAAGTCCTTACCTACCGGCACCTAACAACCTTGGCGTTCGCTCGCTTGCGTGCCAACTCATTCATTCGCTCAAACTACCAGCCATCAGACGGACTGAGCCGAAGGCTGATTGGTAGACGAGGGGCCTCCGACGCGTACGCCTCGTCATGCGAGCCCATGTCTCTGCCCACTACCTCGACGGCCGGTTGAACAAGTGCAAGTCGGTGGCCGCGGGTGCTGCGGACACGAAAGAAATGAGGCTGTGCTACCGCCGAGCGGCCGACGTCATTCGTCCGACGTCTGCCCATCAGCTCGTTTGATTCCCCAACTCTGTGGCTTCGCCCTTTGCGCAGACATGGATACATACGGGTTTCCCGCGCTTTCACTGCATCGTTAACCCCTCCCGAGACCGTTGGACTGAGTCTCGGTTTTGTTGGGCCTCTTGCCGAGCGGCAGACGCAAGCTGCTGCATCCCATGGCAAAGGGTCCAAACATACGGCTCCTAGGCCGTGATGGCTGCCTCTAGTCAAGCAATATCCACGGACAACGGGCGAACGCGAATGCTGCACTGCACATTCTTCCTGGTGGCAACCCCGGCCTGGCAGGCGAAGCTTTCCTGGCGCTGTCCCACGTCGCCGTTTGGCCACTGGCCTGTCATGGGAGCTGACGACGCCAGCCTTGCGACGACTTACTCAGGCACCCGTTCATAGCCGTTGGACCTACACCCCCCAAACCCACGCATGTGATGCTCGGGCCAGACGCAAGTGTCTCTGGGCTGCGTAATTATACATAAGCTTATACTAGGCATTCTCCAAAAACCTTTGGTCGCTTGTTTAAAACCTCGCCGGCCCTGCTTTGACCTACTGATCTCTGCTGTCGTCGTTCTCGACAATTCATCCTCTTGTACCTACGCATAGTGCATTAGAGATACAGCATACACAGCTCGCGACGCTACAAAAACACAACCGCATGACTGTGATGGGATCATTGTACGAGTCTCCCGCGGCAGGTCGTGGCTATCGCTCGACAGCTAACGTCTCACTCAGACCCGAAGGCGAAATGGCTCCGACCATCGACTCGGCGCTGGGGACGGCGGATATGGCCAACGAGCAGCGCGGCCTGCTCGAGCTCATCGACAAGCTGCAGTTCGCCCAGCTCGACAATGTCAAGCTCCCGCAGATCGTCGTCGTTGGCGATCAGTCCGCCGGAAAGAGTTCAGTCCTCGAAGCCATCACGGGAACACCGTTCCCGCGCGACGCCGGCGCTTGCACGCGATTCGCGACCGAAATCCGCTTGAGAAGGTCTGCCGAAGCCACTCTCAATGTCTCGATCATTCCCGACAAGAACCGCACCTTCAAGGAGCAGGAACGACTGAAGCAGTTTGGGGGCGGCGTCGACAATGACTTGTCGTTCGAATCGCTCATGAGGTCCGCCGTCGAGCTGATTGCGCCCAAGAACATCCCTGGTCGATTCGCCGCCCGCGATATCTTGGTCGTCGAGAAGCGCGGGCCCGATATGCCGCTACTCACGCTCGTCGATTTGCCCGGTCTCGTCAAGAACGCCAACAACGACCAGTCGATGGACGACATCAAAACCATTGAGACGCTCTGCGACCGCTACATGAAGTCGTCGCGCACCATCATCCTGGCCGTTGTCGGTGGTAACACCGACTATGTTCAAGCGCCCATTCTCACCAAAGCCCGCCACTTCGATCCCTCCGGCAGCCGCACCATCGGCGTTCTCACCAAGCCTGACCTTTGCGAGTCCATTGGTTTGGAAGACAAGTTCATTGAACTCGTCCAGAACCGGGACAAGCAAAACTTCTTCAAGCTGGGATGGTATGTTCTGCTGAACCCCGGGCCTCGCGATCAAGGGCAGCCGTGGCCATCAGCCCGCGAACGCAGACAGCGTGAGGAGGAATTCTTCGGCCGCGGCAAGTGGCGCGCCCTCCCCGGCTCGATGTGCGGCGCCAACGCATTGAAGCAGAAGCTATCCGTCCAACTTCAGCGCCACATCGGCCGCCACGTCAAGACACTGCGTAAGCAGATCCAGAAAGCCCTCGACGATTGCGACGCGGAGCTCAAGTCAATGGGCACCGGGAAGGACACGGTCGAGGAGATGCGCGTCGAGCTCGTCGAGCTCTTCTCCGCCTCGAAGGAACTCGTCATCCCCGCCGTCTACGGTTTCTACAAGAACCCTCCGCGCAAGAACTTCTTCCGCGCGACCGCCGATCCCCGCGGCACTCCCGCCCAGAACCTGCGCGCGCGCGCCATCGAGGAGAACGAGAAGTTCTCGCACCGCATCCGCCAGAACGGGCGCAAGTTCGGGTTCGCGTCGTCCACCGACCCGCGGGCCCCGGACGGCGTGACGATCTCCGACAGTGGCAAACGGGATTTCGTCACAAAGGAGGTCGAGATGCTCCTGAGGCAGATCCGCGGCTCAGAGTTTCCCATGGATCCCAAGCCGCGCGCCGTGTACATGCTCTTCCAGAGCTACTCGGAGAACTGGCCCAGGCTGGCACAGGAACACAAGGACAACCTCGGGGTTGTGTGTAACGAGTTCCTGAGCGAAGTGATTGACTTTGCGTGGCCTCAACGCATGCGCGAGCCGCTTCGCTATCAGTTCCTCGACCCGCAGGTGAAGAAGCTCATGACCGACGCCCAAGAGGAGCTCGAGCGCCTGACCCAGGACATGAATCTCGAAATTCAGCCCTACGATCCGGAATATGAGGAGCGGCTGCGCAAGTGGCACCAGGAGGTCACCAAAGAAGGAGGCACATACTCGGAGGCGCAAGAGGTCTGCGAGAAGATGCTGATCTTTTACGAACTCGCCGCCAAGACCTTCATCCGCAACACAATCACCCAGGTGGTGGAGCGTCATCTGCTGCAGGGCATGTATGCCATCTTCAACTCGGTGGAGATTCTGGGCATGCAGAGCGAGACGGTCGAGGCCATCGCTGCCGAGAACAAGGAGACGAGAGATCGCAGGATGACCCTGAAGGCGCAGAAGGTGGCCATCGAGCAGGCCAAGGACATTTGCGCCAACCTTGCCATGAGGAAGGAGTTGAGGATGGTAAGTCCGCACTACTTCCTGCACACAGCGTCAGCACTAACTTCACCACAGTACGCCGATGACGACCGGGACTTGGAAGAGAACACGTCAGATGAGGACGAAGAGAAGCCCCGCGAGGCACCGCGCGAGACAACCCGCAAACCTGTCTCCAACAACAACAACAACACAACACCAGCTCCGGCTGCGGCACCGAGCACGCCAGCTCACCGCCCGACACGCTCCCGCGATGATCGCGAGCATGAAAGGCCAGCAGCCACTCCGCAGCCCGAACCAGCCACCAACGGCAACTACACCTACGCAGGCCACCCAACCCCTGTGCAGACCCGCCAGGAACCTCCCCGCACGAACACCTCCTCAAACTCCGAGTGGGATGAGGAATACTACCGCTCTCAGGCACAACCGCCCCCCTCACAGGCACCCCCTCCTCCACCCCGTCCTCAGAAGTTGAGGACCGAGGAGCAGCTCGCGCCCGACGCGACCTCGTATGTGCAGCGGACGGCCAGCTCGGCGAGCGACCAGCACAACGGATATGGTTCGTACGGGCAGGAGCAAGAGTACGCGCCGTCGTCTACGAGGCGGGTTACGGCGAAGAAGCTTTTCGGCAGAGGTTAGGTCATGAGAATGATTTATGCCGGGAGGGATATGGGTCTGGGCGGCGTTTGAAAGAGGAGGCTTTTTGACATGTTTTGTATCTTCACATAGATGTGGCTTTCGGAATACGGTGCCATGGTTACTTGAACTAGAAGCCGTTACGATACAATTAGATGGTTTAAACCAGTCGACTTGACTGTTTTCTTCAAGCAAGTCATTTGTTTACACGAAACCAACGAGTGAGAGGCTTGGAAGCTTAAAAGAAAAGCACATATGACACTAAAATGACTGTCTTTCTACGCCGCGATCATCACTGTACGTCATGGCGGCCATCCCAACCGTGAGTTACCAGCAAGACATGTGAGTGTTCCGTCAAGAGCCTATATCGTAACCTCTTATTAGGGATTGACCGTCCAGACCGGCTAATTACTAGCGGCAGCTGTTCCATCAACCCTGAATTTTACCACTAGCACCAGAGATTGAACATCGTAGGGTACTTTGTCCCCTGGTGCCTCCGTGGGGGTCATTGAATTACACGTAGGCACTTCCGTGATTAAGACCACTCAATCAAGCAACTGCAACTCATTGTTGGCTCGATTAATCTACCACTACATCACGGCATCTGGTGCATGAGGAGCGATTACCAAACAGTTTCCGTCATCGACCGGCCTCTTGCCACTTGCTGAAAGCATGCCGTTTCTCCGTACGTGCAACTGCATCTTCGGTGGTGAACGTTTCACGTGGCAACAGATCGTGTGCTGTCTTGGGCTTGATCGTCATTCTCCAATGCGGCCAAGAGTTCTTCAACTGTGCGTGCCGTTATGCCTCCGGAGAATGCGGGGTGCATTGGACCCTCTCCTGCTGACGCCGATGCCGATCATCACGTCGCTGGGACAGCTTCAGTCGGGGGAAAGCGAATACGTGCGCATGCATGCTGACGGCTGGCTGGCTGTAACGTAGCCTGCAACCACGTCAACGGATCAGCCCTTCTTTTTGGATCCTGCCTTGGAATCGCAAAAAGGGGTGTGTGTGTGTGTGTGTGTGTGTGTTCCTCATGCACAACGCCCACCGCCGCCCGCGCGGATTGGCAAAGTTTTACGTGTCTCTCTCACCAACCTACTCATATTGAGGCACGTCACTTACCTCCAGGCTCCAGTCACCGGGGTTTGCTTCAGTGATCGGCAGCTGATTCCGGGGTTTGCCCACCACCCGCTGATCATGGACCGTCCAAGAAGCTCGTCCCGTTGAGCCTATCTATGCCAGTCGTCTTCTGGAAAGATTCTCCGGCGATGTTCTCTCTCCTACGCTAGAGCTCGGTGCGATAGGTCACATCTGAAGCTTTACCGCAGGTGGCGATGATACTTCTTGTAGACTGGCGTACATATACGTATGGGCTACATGGCCACAGTGTGACTCGGTCAGTCCAACATTTTCCGTTGTTGTCGGATTCTCCGTGCGGAGGCTCCACGTAGGACAGCCTGCTTTCGTGGGTGGGATGTGTTGCCGGCCGAGACTGTTTTCTGAACAGTCTTCAGACATGGTGAGCGACGAAGAGGATGCTTCGCAATGGGCCCGACATGAAGAGCATCGCTCGCCAACTCACTAGATTGTGAGAGTGGGGGAAAAGATGATGCGATGGGATTTGTCCTTCACAGAGCACCACGACCTGACATGTCGCTTGTTCCGTAAGACCGGTTGAGGTGATTCTTTTTCGGGCTCTAAGCTGGGCTACTGACAATTTCAAGTGCACGCTTTCATATAATCTTCTTACATGTATGCAGTTCCGTCGTCTCCCAAATGCCTCACCCTCACTCATACTGCTTCGCTGCCCGGTACGACGGCAACATCCTGACCATCGGATGTTCACACCTCCTCGCGACCAATTTTAGTTTGCAATTCAATCCGGATTTGACACCCCGACATCCTGTCCGATCATATCGCCGTCCCCCCACCCATGAAGACGACGCCAGCCATGATCCTATCGGCTCCCACACCCCATCCATCACATTTTGCCTCCCTTTCAACCCCTCCTCCAAGCCGCCGACAACCCACGTCGCACATGCCGTCGTCCCACTCGAGGCTCGATACAACATGCGGGATAATTCAAAAGTTGGGGGACTTATTCAACCCGTCAATCACTGACCTCCGCCGGCCTCCTCTAAGTCCCTCTCCACCCGATACAGCTCGCTCAGCCCGTCGACAATGCCCTCCAACTCTTCATCCGAGGGCCCGACGCAGGGTCTCCTCGGCGCGCCCCCGTACTGCTCAAAGTGCCCGATGGCCGCCTTGACGCCCACGAAGCCCGTCTTGATGGCGACCCAGTCGCCCCTCGCCACGACCGCCTGCAGCCGCCGCGCCTCGGCGAGCCGGCCCCTCGCCGCGAGCTCCATGACGCGCGCGCACGCCCGCGGCGCCATGTTGGCCAGCCCCGCGATCGTCCCGTTGGCCCCCACGACCTGGCCCTGCAGGATGAAGTCGGCGCTGCCGCCCGCCACGAAGAAGCCCTCGGGCGCCTCGTCCGCCACGCGCGCCAGCTTGCCCGTGTTGCCGCACGTCAGCTTGACGCCGACGACGTTGGGGTGCTGCGCGACGCGCACGACGACGTCCGAGCTGAGGTCGCGCCCGGACGCCGCCGCGGGGAAGTTGTAGACCAGCAGCGGCACGGGCGAGGCGGCCGCCACCTCGTGGAAGTGCGCGACGATCCTGTCGTCGTCGAGCAGCGGGCCGTAGTAGCTGGGCGGCAGCACGAGGGCGTGCGTCGCGCCGCTCCTGGCGGCGTCCCGGCAGAGCTGCAGCGTCTCGCGCGTCGACTGGGCGCCGCAGCCGGCGATGAGCGGGATCCGGGTGTCGTGGCCCTCCTGGTGGATCGTGTCGGCTGCGCAGCGGATCATCGAGCTGCGTTCCTCCCGCGTGAGGTGCACCGCTTCGCCGTTGGAGCCGTGGACGACGATGCCTGCCACCCCGGCGTTGATGAGCCGGACGAGGTGTCGTTCGAGGGTGTTCGTGTCGACTTCTTCGGTGTCTGTGAAGAAGGCCAGAGTGGGAACGTAGACTCCGTCGGGCAGTCGGAGTTGGGGTGCTTTGGGAGCACCATAGGTAACATCTGGCGGAGGCGTAGCCATGATGAGAGGATTTTTGATCTGGCAGGTTACTATGTGGCAAGGTGAGAGACTTCAGATGATCGACGCAAGTCAAAAGGCGCGCAACTTGGCCGGGGGAGACGTCGTCTTAAGAACCAGGCGCTGGTCGAGCCCCGTGAGGAAAGTAAGAGCGTTGTAGGCCATGACCATGCCAGCCAGCATGGGGACCGTATGTCGTCCGTCCGCTTGTGCCCTTCAAGCACAGAGGCAGCCGGCGGACGAATAGAGTTCAACGTCGGGGGTTGACAAACTTCCGCTTGGGAAACCATACAATGGTCTCCATGCCGGAATCAGGGATCTCCATGATGTTCGCCCTGCGGCTTTACCAAACCTGGCACATTGCACGGTCTGGCGGCAGCCCTGGCGTGGGGGTCAGCTGTACCTGTCCAAGGCCTTGTCTTGCCGCATTCGACCAAATGGTTGGATGCGTAGAGCATGGATTGTGCGGAAAGGGGTGCATGTGTGTGTGTGTGTGTGTGTGTGTGTGAGGTTCGAAGATCGCCCATTTCCCAGGTTTGCGGTGAGCTGATGTATGGTGTGGTGAGCGACAAGGTGTTACACGGCGTGCGGGTGGAATCCCTCTCCGGCTGGCCGGAGTCGCGACAGTTCCCGGGGCTGTCTGGCCGGGCCACGCCAGTCCAAGCAGGGCGACATGGCTATTTTACTTTGTCGATTTCTAGTTTACCATCTCACGAAGCGGTATTCTCGGCCAGGCGCATGGCAGGTCATATGTTGAGGGACTCCTCAAGCGTCTGCGCGTGAGACAATTGGCGACGAGCGCCATGATCTCCACTCAGAAAATCCCGGGAGAACATGCCTGACATGGCCTGCCGGGTCGACCGCGCCGGCCGGGGGAAGATGTTTCGGGGCCGTGAAGGCTCAGCCCGCACGCTCAGTCCCGCGGGGAAGACGAACTAGCGACCAGACCAGACTATGCCTGTCTCATCAGCGTGACCACCTGTCCTGCATTAGCAAGCTCAATAGCACGCTTGTGCTCTGTCTAGTATTATTTCCTGAAGGGGAGGGTCTAAAAACTGGTGAGATCCCCGGCCTGGTGGACCCCCACGCTTGGCCACGCCCCGGCTCCGGTTTGCCTGCATTCTGGCGGCTTCAACCTGCGAATCATAAAATTTGGAGACGTCAGCTCTCCCCCCTCCGCTTGTCTCTTACCCTGGTCTTGTTTCGTTCCGCTTCGTACGCCTCAGAGACGGCTTCTTGCGAACGCCTGTGGCACACGCCCCTCTCAGGACACCATCCGTTGTCACTCGTTGCGTAAAGACCCTCTCCCGGTACGCGCCACTGATTTAGGGTCCTCATTGGCCAATGGTTAGGTAGTGGCTATACTCAAGAACGCCATGTTCCAGGCCAGAGCAAGACATGATGTGGACTTGTTGAACACTTCGCAGTGCTTCGGCCGCGAAATCGCTTTGGGATGCAGGGACCGCTGCTCACGTGAAGGGACGGGGGGGTCCCTTATCCATCATTACAACTAAATGTGAAAAAAAAAAAAAAAAAAAAAAAAAAAAAAAAAAGAAAAAAAAACAGAGCTGTCATTAAAAGCACATGGCCATGTGAATGGCTGTGGTGAATTCGTCGCTATGTTGTGTTAGCCTTTTTTACGGCCTCGGCTGTGGTGTACAATATAAGCTGAATGTTAAGTCTGCTTCTGTTGAAGTAGCTGCAAGTACATCCATACCGAGACCGCGATGTTGCTCTGGTCGAATTGACAAAGAATAAGAAAATCAGACAGAAGTGGACTGGATGCCATAATGGATAGCGACTGTGATGGCGCACGGTTGCAGCCCTTGTCATTGAGATCAAGTCCGTCGCCTTGGAAATACTTAGTTGGGATCTGTTGGGTTCAGCAGGCTCGTTTGCAGTACGTAATATATTAAGATTATTATTAGGTTCCTCCCCGTAGTTTTAGGTGAGGGGTTCCTAAACCTTATACACATATATATATAATATAGCTACGGAACTTCCCGTATTATTCGATAGGACCTGTGTAAGAGGCGCTTTACTCCTAGTCGTATTTGTTAGCGGGTGGTTTGAGGCTGGACGAGGAAGGTCTCGAACACCTTGCTGCCAGTCCTACTTGATGGCACCCCAGGATTTCATTGGAGGGGTTGAGACTCTCGGCGATCTTCTCAAGTCTGATCTCACCACGTTGGTTCCGGAGCGAGCACTCATGAACTTGACGGGGCTTAATCTGTTCATAGCAGGAGTTTATCTACAATGAATGGAACGAACCGTTACCCAGAAATAGTTTATGCACAAATAAGCGTCGTGTGTGGGAGCAACTATGAGACATGATTCAGGGCGTAGTCAAGGCACGTTTGCGTGAGAGCCTTCTACAATTCAAACTCAAAACTGAGTCTGGACTCGTTTTCTTCCTAATGCCATCAAAACTGGGCTTCAGCTCTCGTTACTTAAGCCCAGTTACAAATATCTATCCGCCTCGATGCAGGATATGTTCGCCTCAAAAGACGGACCACAGCGCTGGCGACCGTTTCCTCAAGCTTGATGATGTCCGAAATTAATCAAAATCGATCCTTGAAGCGCGCGAAACCCTGACCTATAAAACAATCTTTTCAGGCCATTCTGTCGCCTTTTTAGCACCTATCAACCAGGATAGACACGTCCAAGTAAACTCCCAGCGTGCTGTATTCCTATCAAGAGGAAACAGGCGGCGGCGTGAACATGTCAACCGACTTCCGCGCAGATTCTACTCGCAGCCACTACGTCGAGGAGCTCTTCGGCGTCGCACTCACCCCCGGGGATATGCGGTCAATCGTAACAGCAAGTTCGACACATATCAAAGAACAAAACAGTACCAGCAGAGCCCATGAAGTGTCGGACAGGTGACTCTCTCGCACGAAGGCTCGTGGTCCTACGCTGAACAACTCACGACCCAGCGCAAACTTCTTATTGTAAGTTCCGCGTCGCCGCGCGTCCTTTTGGAGCAGACTGCCGCCGTTGCCGGAAATACTGATATCATGCGAGGCCGGTGAGATTTGCAGGACGAGATTCACATTATGATCATGGTCACTTCCCGCGGTATTCTAAGCCAATGCAGAAGATTGGCTTTTACAACGGGCGATAGCTCCATGATCATCCCTTCGCCGGTGCTGGCTTTGCTGTTCACCCTCACTTGCGATGACCTGGTCGTATTCTCCGCCTAGAAACCTGCTGACAGTGAATCTGAGACGGGCGATGCTTGGGCTTTTTTCCTTGGCAGCCTTACCGCAGAGGCTCCGGCGCTCTGCTAAAATGATGTGGTCCGAAAATGGTATCCGTACACAGACTCGTGATATCATGAGTGTATCAGCACTTCTCATTCGTCCCGAAAGAAGAAGATGCGATAATCCAACTGCAGCTTACGCGTGTCTCTCTCGGCTCAGCCCAACACGACCAGACTCACGGTATTGAATGTGTCCTCCAAAGTTGCCGTCAATGATGAAGCACCGCCACTGAAACTCGAAGCCCGCGAAGACAAGAATTTGAAGGAGTCCAGTTTGAGGGGGCCTCAGAGGTGTCTTGACACCGGTCCGATTATCGTGAGCAGCCGGCGGTGGAAAAACAGGGGAAAAAAAAAAAAAGAAAGAAAAAAGAGAGACTAAGAATAGCTTCAAGATAGACCCTCCGTGAAGTCTAGACTCATATCATTCACTGAACTGGTTGCGCGTACATAATCCGTTGGCTGGCGATGGTTGGCGGCTTGGCGGGTTGCGCGGACTGATGGGGGGAGGATCAGCAGACCTGCAGCAATTCCGATTAGCAAATCTCGCAGCTCATGGCAAGACCGACGCGGCGGAAGTAGGTCATCGAGTCTCCAGTCTTTAGAATCTCACCATTCTCTTTGCCTGCCGGAGAAGACTGGTTGATGATATTGGTAGTGGATCATTCTTGGGGGCGCCAAGCTGCAAAGTGCATCGCGACGCCCTAAAATTAGCATCCGCACCTCTTTTCAAGCTTCACATTCCCCCCCTCCCCCCCCGCCTCTGAGGCGGTGGTTAAGCATGAGTTGGTGTGGACGTTGCGTGTAACTGACGAGCCACACGGGCAGCGGAAAACTCGTCGGCCAACGGGAGCTTCGAGAAAACTGTGCTGATTTGCTGCGGACCGGACCCCCCCTCGTGGCAGGACGTGGTGTCGATCATCGGCTGGCCGGCGTCATCCAGGGCCACCCACATTGTGACAGGGTTATCCCCTACCAAGAAAAGTGACCGGTCCGTAAGGCTTTTCCCGCTCATGAACCACGTGCCAAGGGACGATGTGAAACACGGACAGCTCATCATCGGATAATGTTCAGCGCAAGTCGGATGAGCGGGAGGAATAACGAATAACACAGCTTCCTGCGGGGGCGGGACTGAGCTGGGCTGGGCTGGGGGCAAAGAGGCGGAATGCGTGTCGCCGTGGCTCTGCTGGTCTTGGCGGGGATATGCCGGCGGCGAGTGATTGTCGTCCCAAGTGATGGGCTGAACGAACCCAAAAAAGAGCCTCTTTTGCTCTGAATTGGGTTGACTTGACAGGCATTAAGCACAGACTTTGAGGGATGCTTGCTTGGATGTTGGCCTCTGGCTTGGTGACGGCGATGCCTCGAGGACGCGTGGTTTACAGCCTTGGCGGCTGGCCTCTTGAACATCTCTGGCACAGAATCATGGACACTGCACATGCTGTACGTCTGAACAAGTCCAGTGTATCGGCACCTATGATTTGTTGTCTCTCGGCCCCCGTCCGGCAATAGCCCGGCATGGACCCTGTCCTGAGCATCCAATGTGCGGTCGTGATGCTGTCAATCCACTAGTACGAATCAAGGCCTGCTTGTCAGTGTATCACTGCACCTCTTACCGCACTTTGTGACATGTCCTACGGCCACAAGGGGGCCCAGGCAAACCCCAGGTGTATCGCATCAAGCTTTCCTGGGGATTCGGAGGGGGGAGGGACTGACATCGAGGCTAACAGGTCAAGCGCAGCGCTCATCTTGGGTAATTGGTGTTCGTTTGATGAACGATCTCACTCGAGAATGGCTCGGCCAACAACAGCGTAGAGAGCAGCGCGGCCGGGATACTGAGTCGTCAACTGAGGCTGGGGCACATGTTTGCATTTCTTGGCTGCGTTCATCGAGCCCACTTTGGAATAGCTGCAATTCGGCGTGGGAGGCTGGCTGCTGGATGGCATGGGCCAAGATGGAGACTCTCAACGCCAAGAGCCCAACCAAGACCCAAGCCTCCAAGCGACGATGTGCGGTCGCCCGACACATTGCCCGCCTGTGCTCTCTGTAAGGTAGTCTTGCGGGCAAGTTTCTTTTCCGGGCCTGTGTCCGGAGAGACTCGGATCAGGTTATATATCCAGCATCATCCCGCCCTTGGTGTTGTCATTCATCTCATCATCCTCCTCAGTATCACAACATCCAAAACATACCAAATTCGCTCCAGTCGCCATCGACATCCAAGCTTTCCAATCTTTGAGAACCAACCGAAACATCCACAACACCGCCAAAATGCACTTCTCCCGCATCGCCCTCACCCTCGCCGCCGCCGCCTTCGTCAAGGCCGACCTCCAGCTCGACGACGACGACATCCCCACCCCGTGCAACGCCGTCTGCCGCCCAATCTACGAGCTCGGACGCGCCTGCGAGGTCGACGACGACCAGGTCCGCGACGACCTGACCGAGGACCGCCTCGAGGCGCAGTGCGTCTGCACCAACGACAGCATCGACGTCTCGCAGTACGCCGGGCTCTGCGCCAGCTGCATGGACCAGAACGTCCGGGACCGCGACGACCTGGATGGTGAGCCTTTTTTTTTTTTTGTTTTCTTTTTTCTTCCGCTCGCCGATTGGCATCTCCGGGATTCCCCCTCTCCCCTGTGCGAATACTGACTTACATCGGCCAGACATCAACGACATCCTGAGGACCTGCGGGTTTGCCAGCGCCTCGTACGCCTCCACCGCCTCCTACGCCTCTCAGACGCCCGCCGTCTCGGCCGCCCGCCCCACCGCCGCGGCCCAGCTGACCACCACCATCACCCCCGGCGGCGCGGCCGGCGGAGCTTCCCCGACGCAGTCCGGCGGCGGCAACGGCAATGGCGGAGCCACCACTACCGCTGCCGGCAACAGCAACCCCACCGAGACTCCCAACGCCGCCGGCGTCGTCTCTCCCCGGGGCCTCGGCCTGATCGGCGCCGCCGCTGTCGGTGCCCTTCTTCTGTAATCGGGTTTCACGAATGGACGAATGGATGGTTCACGATGTCAAGCTGAGAAAATTGGTCAGGGTTATGGCGCCAAAGATACCTAGCACTTACAGTCGTTTCTGATGATTTTACACACATGGATTGGTGATTCACAGTGGGACATCCAGATTCACCGGTAGATTAATACGTCTTTGCTTTTCCTCGCATACTGCCGGTCCTTGGGACCTGCCCTTCACCGCAGCATGAGTGACACGCAGGTGTGCAAGTCTCGGCTCTCCTGTGCTGGTGAAACACTGGGACTGCACGATCGCCGTCTCGGACTTGACGGTGACTCGTCTTCGGCATTGGAGAGAACACATAAATGCGAGCAACGACACCGTCTGGTCAAACCTATTTCCCTTGAATAACGCTGACTTCACGTTGCATATCACAATCGAGAAAGGACAATCAGCATTCCGCATCAATTGAGTGCTACCGACCATGCCTTCTCCGCCACTAAACCCACCACCAGCTACCTGCGGCTGCTTTTGCGGCTGCACAGCCAGACCGTATTACGGCGAAGAGAAGTGCAGTGCTTGCAGCAGGGGGTTCCACGACCATGGGAACATGCCGCCAGGGATCCCAAACATCACCAGATAGGAAGTGTTATTGGCGAGACATGGCAGAAGACATGGCAGAGTATGGGGCTGGAGACGCCGGACTTTTAAGTCAGTCAAGCTCTTGTCAGGCCTTTCGCAAGACTACACTGTCCAGTACGAGAGCGGGGTTTGGGATGCTGGTCTGATGCCTAGGCTATCGACTATCATCGACTGGTGACCGAGGGCGATTAAGGAGATTCAATAGCATCATCACCAAGCCAAATGGCATCACTGCGCGAGCTGAATGTTTTGAATTCGAAAGTGGTATCTCTGCGAAGCTACGAAAGAAACGTCTACGTAATCTATTCAACCTCCCGCCACCTCTTCTCCAACCTTTCCAAAACAAGAGACTTTGAACCAGACGCAAACTCGACAGCAAACGAGCTCGTCTTTCCTTCCGAGGCAGAAACGCTGTTGATGAAAGAGCCCTTGAGCGAGATATCTTGTGTCTGCCCCATGACTCTGCCGGACGAGCCCATGACGTTGGACATGCGTCGCCGTCCCAGCGCCATCTGCGCCTCGTTGATCATCTGTCGGATTTCCGGCACCGTCTCAAAGTACACGGACCGACGAGCCCTGGAAGCCTTCAACAGCAGAGACGGGTCGGGCGGGGCGCGGGAGCAGGCTTGAGCGTAGAGAGACCGCATGCGCGGGGAGTACATCTCGCACATCAGGCTCCCCGGAACGGTCTCGCCCTTGAGCCGCATGGACGCCGCGAGCGGGGTGCCGCGGGCGAACTCGTGGTAGCAGGAAGGACAGATGGTGCAGTCCCGCCACCCGTACCACCTCCTGTTCTTGAAGTCCTCGTCGCGGGGGCAGAGCGGGAGGCTGGCGAACTCCAGGGCGTAGCTCTCCAGGGGCTTCGTGTCGGCGACGAAGAAGCCCTCGAGGAGCTTCGTCATGTAGGCGACGAATCGCGGGCTGGCGGGGTTCAACGCGCACAGATGCGTCTGGCCCGGCGACACGCCGCACCGCGGGACGAGCGAGGACGCGAGGCCGAGGGGCTCGGCGACGGTGGCTACGCATGTCGCGCAGATGCTGAACTCCTCAGGGTGGGAGGGGAACGTGTACCACTTCCCGTCCCTGATGCCCTGCGGGTCGCAGAACTCTTCGCGGCACGCAACGTCCAGGGCTCTCCAGAAGACGGAGAAGTCCCTGGTCTCCTGCGCCCGAGACATGGCGACGCCGACGTTGAAGTGGCCCAGCATGCAGTGGACCATGCTCCCGTACCGCGAGGCGAGGTTGTCGTCTCCCGCGTCGCGCCAGCGGTGTTCCTCGCCGGAGCAGCCGACGTAGTCGCAGTAGCACGCCGCGCAGATCAGGACGCCCTCCATGCCCGTGGTCGGGGTGAACCACCTGCGCGAGCCGACGGCGACCTTTTGGCGCCGGGCGCAGGGCGTGACGTTCATCCGGGCGGCGGCCTCGGTGGTGAAGCCGTCCCAGTCGTTGTCCTGGGCGGCCTTCAGCCTGTACATGTTGCGGATGTAGGGGACGGCGAGGTCGCAAGCCCAGACGTCGTCGGCGGGCTGCGCGGACGCCGACTCGAAGTTGGCGGCGGTGCGGAAGGGCTGGACGTGGTCCTCGTAGCAGGCCTGGCAGACGACCATGTTCGGCACGGCGTTGTTCTTGGGACGGTACCATTTCGTTCCTTCGCAGCCTCTGGCGCCGTCGAGGCCTCGGCAGTCGGGGACGGAGCTGCGGTCGCGGAGGAACGAGGTGAGGTCTTCGACGCGGCCGGTGATGAGGGCCTGTTGGAGGAGGTGGTCCTTGATGCGGGGTTTGCTGAAGCGGCATACACGGGGTTTCCGGTCGTCGTAGATCCTGCCGCGGAAATCGTTCTCGAAGCGGGTCCCGGAGAGATGGTCTTCGTAGCATCGAGAGCAGACATGGAAGTCGGGAGCGGTGGGATGGATGTACCATGTCGTGGCAAAGGTGACGGGGGCGTCGATGCAGGAAACAACGCCGCGGCCTCGCTTTCTGCTCGGCGGGCTGGCTCTGCGGGAGTTGGCGCGGGGTCGGGTGGTGGGGGAAGTGACGGGTTCCTGTGAGTAAGGAGGCGGTCCGCGGGGTGTGAGAACCGTGGGTTCGGGGGTCGGGTTGGTTGAGGGAGGCGTGAAGCACGACGTCGTCGTGCTGGCGGTGAAATCGGGCGTGGAGACTTCTTCGCGAGGAGTCGATGGGGCAGAGTAGATGGTGGAGAGCATGGGCGAGGGCGCGAAGCGCAAGTTCTGGAGGGTCTCTTCGAGGTTGTCAATGTCAAACACGCCTGGGCGCAATTCCGTCTCCGACACCGACAACTTTCCCCCGACCTTGTCTGTCGTCGCCGGAATCCGGGCAGCGATGACGGGAGCAGGCTTCGACGTCTTGGTCGGATTGGGGGTGGGAGGGAAGTAGCTAGCGGCATCGCGCTGCGGCGGTGTCGGGGGCGGCGGCGGAAAGCTCGTTAGGGCGTTGGGTCCGGGGCTTTTGAGGCCTTTCCCGGGCGCGAAGCCGGCACCACCCGGAGACGCGGTGGCCGAGTGCGCCGAGTGGACGCCGGGAGACGGAGACGGGAGGCCGGCACCGGCGCTCGGGGCTGGACTCGGCGGCGGGGGGAAGCTCGTGTAGCCAGGCGGGCTCGGCTTCGCGGCCCATTGCTGTTCTGGGGCCTGCAGCAGACTCTGTGCTGGGCGGACGGGCTTGGGAGCCGCCAAGGTCGGCATCGGGCCGTTGGGCGGGGCCGTGTTTCCGGCGCTCTTGGATTGTGGGGACCGTGAGCTCCGGGACGGGGCCGGAGGCCTTTGGTGGTGGGACATGTTTGCAGTCGCAGATTCAGGTCGAGTAACACTTTGAATGCGCGCGTCCCCACCCCCCAACACACACACACAATTCTTCTTTCGGATGTCCCGAAAAGTGACGACGGCTTCACAAACCAGATTCGGATTGGTTATCGCGCGGGCGCGGACGCGGGAGCCGGGTGTGGATTGGTCGGGGAACGAACGGTAAGGACAGGCCGTTTGTCAAACAGGAAAGGGAAAAAACCACACAATGCAGAAGCACTGGACAAAAGCAAGAACAGGTCCTGCGGAAGTGCATGCGACTTGCTGCATCCGCATCCGGGACGTCACGCTTGATTTAAGAAGCTCTTCCAAGGGATGAACGAGCTGAAGGGCTGCGAACGGGAAGGCGAAAACGAGGGTGTCCTGCGGTTGGTAATTTGGTGCCCGATGGGCGGAATGCCGGGCCATCGGTGGGGACGATCCACACCACTTTACGCCCGACTTGCAGCGATCAGCCTGGACCCTTCATTGTCGTTGCAGAGATGTTCCTTGATAGACATGGACTAAGAAACCCGTCTCCCGTTTCTGTCCGTCTGGTTCATTTCCCGAACACAAAGCGCTTGTCTATCCCCGGCCTCTGTTTCTGGTCTTGGAAACCTTGCGTGTTTACTGCAAAGCATACGTGTGTGTGTGTGTGTGTGTGTGTGTGTGTGTGTGTGTGTGTCTGTAGATGTGTATGTATCTACCGCTCATCTGCCGTGTGGCATGTGAATGAAGCCTGAAGGCCCTCCGGGGAAATATCTTGCAATATGGTCTGGGCTTTGACAAGGGCTCTGGCCTTGGAATTTCAAATGAGAATAGGCTGCTTTGGGCTTGCGCGTTTGATTATCGGGCGCCAACGAAGAAGCAATGTTGTTGTTGTTTTCTGCCCTTCGCCTGCTTGTTTTCTTGCTTCTCCCGTCTTCTGGCCTCTCGCGCAGGGCCCGTTCCCCCCCTTCTAGCTTCACAGTCTGAGAACGAGAACCTGGTCCAGACGCGCGGGTCGGTGGTGGTTGGGCTGCTCGCAGGGACACCGTTGGGGCGAAAAAAAGGATGAGATGAACAGTCCCGACCCCGTTCATGAATCGCAAACTCTGCTGGTTTGACGTCCTGATTTTAGCACGATCGACTCAGCGACTCAGCGATATCCCCTCGGTTTAAATGTCGCCAGCATCCCTCCAAATATCTCCCCCCTCCCCTTGGTCGTCGCTCCTTTCTCACCTTACACTGCCGCACCATTGGTCAAGTGACTGAGAAACCAATACTTGTGAGGCTCTCGGTCGCAACGCCACCCTTTCCAGAGAGACTTTACGGGATTTCGTGGGCACGTAGCGCCAACCCGTTGTCGGAAGGCGGAAGCGATCGAGGCCGACCCGAAGGCGCACAGCGCACAGCTGCAAGCCAAGCCGAACAGACGTTGGTCTGGTCTCAGGAGGCCAGGATGAAGGGCGGCCAGCCAAATGGCAAAACCTTCGGCGCGCCAACACATACAAAATCTCGGTTCACGAAAGGGGGATCCTTCGCGTCGACGCCGACTGTCTTTCGTTCGGGGGCCGGATGGCTGGTGGCTGGTGGCTGACGCACATGCTCGTCTTCGACTGCGACGGCTCGCATCTAGCTGCAGGCCTTGAATGCGCTAGGACCCTTTTCTTCGCCTCTCATCGTGGAAATCAACCCGCCGGGCGTGTGTCGTTTCGTTCAGTTGGTTGGCTGTTTGGGTCGAGTGGTATCGCAGTTCTTCAACGTTGAAGTCGGCCGGCCGTGTGTCTGTCAGTTGAGGAGAGAGAAAAGGCGTGGCAAACCACCAACTCGGTTGACAGATCTCCCATGGTCTTAGCTGGCGATGTCGATCTCGTTGAAAATCAATCAAGAAGATCCCACCATCTATTTTCCTTCCCTGCCGCTCCAACCTGCTGCCCCCCTCCAAAACCAGCAACTGGTACTTTACTCAAGTTTCCCCTTCGAGTCGTATGTACTGCTGATGTGATCCCTGTCGAGACCCCCTCCCCCCAAACGCCGTTCCGTGGACCATGGTGCCGATTGCTTGGACGTGCCAAAGCGGCTTAGTCCGTCACATCATCCCCAGGTCCGGGAAATTATCACAACAGGGGCAACACCACATCCAGACTCTTAAAAGCTCTGTTATGACACAAGAGCCCCGGATACGGCCTGAGGGGAGGGGAAGAGAGAGAGAGACAAGTGTTCCAAAGAGAGGACGGATGATGGGTGCCGATTGACTCTGGTCGTCCACTTTTTCGTTTCTCTCTTTTCCCTTCCCTGTTTGCCTTCTTCCCTTCATTCCCTTTTTGTACTCGTTCATTCATTGACTCGTTCAATCGACCTCTTCGGCGCCCCCGGGGCTTTGAACTTTCACGGGGAACGGGCGCTTTTCCTTGGCCGGCCCAGCAGGTTCAATTGCGGCAGAGCAGCGAGAAGCATCGCATTTGCGTGCCTGGCGATTCGGCCCCCCACAGCCGACAGAAGGAGGAAGAGAACGAAAGAAGGAAAGAAACTTTCTCGTCTGTCTGTCCCGGGAGGGCCGAGACGATGGTGTTGCCGGAACCCGTGACATAACAGAAGAACCCATCCTCCTAGGACAGAGGCCATTATTGGCAGCCAGCCAAAAGGGCCGCAATCCTGTCTTTTGCAACATCGGAGGAATTTCAAAGGACCGAAAAAGGGGAAAACACGATGAACGGGTTCGACTTCCCGCCGCCACCCGACGAACCCGTCCCCGTCGTGTCCCGCGATATCAGAGCAAAGCGCACCGTCCCGCTGCCCCGCAAAGCGCCCACCGTCCGGAGCGGCAAAGGCTCCATCTTCGGCAAGGCGTCGATCCCGTCCGTCTACTGGGCCGGCGACGACCCGACGCCGCTCGCGAACGACGAGTACACGTTCTACCGAGAGGGGACCCCGCCGCCGGATGAGAAGGGCGCTGCTGCCGCCGCTCGCAAGCGGGGGCTGAGTCTTTACGACGAGGAGAGGAGGGCGCGCCGGGAGAAGAGGAACCAAAAGTGCTGCGGACTGAGGATGTGGGCATTGTGGCTGCTCGTCGGACTGCTTAGCCTCGTGTTTCTCGGAGTTGGCGTTGGCGTCGGCGTGGGGCTCGGAGCTGGCTCGAAGTCGAACCAGGCAGACGAGAGCGGTGCGCGGACGAGGTATGCTGCTCTTCCTCGTCCTTCAATCCTGTCGAACAGAATGCCTCTTTACTTACACGGAACTCCAGCTCCGCGACACCCACGCCGACGTCGAGCGTCTCCGCCAGTGCTTCGACCAAGGCCGTGGCGAGCCCGACGGCATCCCCGTCAGTCAGCTCCAGCCCAGCTGCGACACGTGCTACTTCAACGACGGCGTCCTCGACAACGGCTTCATCCCCAACAGCGACGTCTGGACCCAATGCCCTGTGTCCCGACGCCAACAACACCTTCTACAGCCCCACCGGTTCGGACAAGAAGTTCCTGCGCGTGTGCGGCATTGACTACACCGGCGACGAAGCGATCGACATGTCCAACTTACTGGCTAGTAACATGGGCGAATGCATGGATGTTTGCTCAAAGACGGCCCAGTGCACGGGTGTCGGGTGGGGGAATACTACTGCTGGTGACGGTACGCTTGAGCCGAGATGCTGGTTGAAGCGGGATTTGAACTCGTCACCTAACGCGAAAGAGGGGTGGAACTTTGCCATCTTGCAATGACGGAGTATAGGTGTTCCTGTGAATATTTGACCGTAATGGGACCATAATGATAATACTTTGACCTCACCAAAGACTAACATCAACCAATTTCCAGTCCCACATTCTGAAGTGCACCCAAAGCCCTGATATAGAACCATAACCATCAAGTCCTCAATCAGATTGTACTACTAACGCCCGTGCTGGTATATCATGTGTTTCTTCCCACCGTGTATCCATACCGCAATTTCATAATTCCACACTTCTAGCAACACCATTACTGCATAGCAACAACGACGAATCCAGCCACTGCGGCAGCAGCCATGACAGCACCTGTCTCCCTCGGAGCGGCAGCATTGCCAGATCCGCCTCCATTCCCACCGCCAACACCATTTCCGCCGTTGACGGGCCCGGCGCTGGTGATCTCTGCGACGAGCGAGCTGCACTGACCAGTGCCGATTGGCAACACCGTCGCGACAGCCTGGACGTCGCTGCAGGCTTGCCAGACGGCGCGGAAGTCGCTGATGTGAGCCTCTCTCCACGAGGTGAAGGACGCGGCATACGTAGAGTACGCTGAGCCGACGGAGCCCGTGATGGTGGGATCGGAGCAGGGGTCCGTGACGGAGGCCGAGAAAGCCAGGTAGTTGGCGACATCGGCGGGGACGGTAGGGGCTCCGTCGGTGATCTTGGGCAACAGGGCCGTGGCGACTGAGTTGCAGGAGGCGAGATCGCGGCGGACAGGGGAGCCGCCGGGTTGCTCGTTCGCCGCCGTCAGGATCTCCATGGAGCCTGCTGAGGCGGTGGCGGCCAGGCCGGCTGCGGCGATGATGATTGAGGAGGAGCGCATGTTTGAACTAGAGATGATGATGGCGTAAATTCTGACGGACGCGGTGGTTTGGTGAGAATCCGGGGGAGGGAACGGCTGATGACAGGGTGGGTGGTGAGCAAGGGTGGCTTTATCTCTGTCTGAAGCATCCCTCCGCGAGCACGGTCGAAGGCGTTGATGACGACGATGAAGATGATGAAGGCATCGGTGCGAGGTCTGAGAGTGCAGCACAGCTGACCCGTGATCCTGGGACCTCGGAAAGATTGTCTGTCTCACTCTGTCAGTCGTCTTATATCAGAACCAACACATGGATGCCAAACAAGCTCACGGCCTCCGTCGCGGGGCTCATAACTCCATGCTCCCCCGCTGCCGCCCCTGGATTCGCTTAGCAAATGCGGCTGCGTACTCCCGGCCCCTTGGTGGCAATGAAGGGGCATTCTGCCATACAGCCCTCGTCCTCGCCTCTTTGCGGTGCGGATTTTCTCGTTGGCGGTGTTTCAAAGTCTGCTCATTGAACAGCGCCACGGGTGAAATCTCACAGCTGAGCGCGCCTCTCACTCAGCCACCGCTATGCCGAGAGCGTTGAAGGGGTAGTAGCGCCTAAAGCTTAAGGAGAGAGAGAGAGAGAGAGAGAGAGAGAGAGAGAGAGAGAGAGAGAGAGTGGCCTTGCTCCCCCGGGCTCCCGCAAAAAACATGTTGCGCTCAGAGGGGCGCGAGACACCCGCACGTCAAGGCCAAGTAGCCGGCCGCCGTCTCCCCAATCCGAGCCATTTCAGTGCCCAGACGGCGCCGTGACAGGCCCTCTGCTGGTCTTTTATTTTTCTTTTATTTTCCTTTCTTTCTTGCCGTCGTAATTGGCAGAATCACATTGACGGTCTGCTCCGCGGTCTGTGATCGCGGGTGTTCATCGACGATGTGTGTTGGTTTCTGACGGCGGACATGGTCGATGTGTCAAATGGTTCAACAAGTCAATCTCACCGCAAACGACAAAAAACAATCCTCTGCATTGTTGTCATCCCTGCGAGGAAGAACACTCGATGAACTGCGTCTTCGTGCGCCCGCGTCAGCGCGACATGCACCCTGCTGTCATGCCTCTTTAACTCATCCGATCTTCGGCCTAATGTGTAATGCCCACCGACGATTCGATTTCTTCTTGTGTACTTTGTAATTACGTACGTCACTTCCCTCGAAATGTCTCGTCACTGCAGAGCCCGTGGCCGTCAAAGGTCCTTCAGGAGGATCCGAGGTCGTCCAGCCCTTTGCCCCTCCGCTCCTCGTCTGCCCTAGAGTGTCGCGCGTACGACTCGAACAGGCCCATGAAGGGGATGATGAGCAAAAACATGGGCACGAGCTGGCTGAACATCAGGCTGTTCTCGTCGTCCCTCACGTCCTGCTCCATCTCTCCGTGGCCTCTGCGACGGTCGTCGACCACCGCCCAGATGCCGAACACAAAGTACGCCATCAATCCCAGGATGGTCTCGACCTCGGACGCGAAGAAGTACCACGTCCATCTGAGAACCGTTTTGGCCCAGGTCCGCATCTTGTTCTCCGACCACCTCTTGAAGACCGCCTCTGGCTTCAACACGTCCACCGGCTGGCTTTGGTTATCGATCAGGAACCCCCGGACGCGATCCATCCAGAATATGCGGCCGGTGCGCCAGCTCAAGAATATGCTTATGCCGTAAAAGTAGCCCATCAGCACCATGTTCGTAATCATGAGATTCTGCGGGTCGCCGCCTTTCGGCAGCCCCAGCGAGCATTTCATCGGGCAGCGGAACTGGCCGTGCTCGTAGATCTCGGCGTATCCGCCGACGTACAGGGCATACAGCAACAGCACGACGGTCACCGACATCAGGAATATCCTGACCGCGCGCGCCAGTCTCTTTGCGAGAGCCTTGTGCTGCGTGTTGTGTCGGTCGGGGCTGGTGCGCTTGGCGCTGTCGTGCATACTCGTGATGACGAGCAGCGAGAACAGATGCGTGTTGCTGCAGAACCAGGCGAGGTCGGTGACGATCATGAAGTGGTAGGTCGAGATAGAGCCGTCGACGAGCTGCTTCATCCCGGAGATCAGAATGGCCGCGCCGGTCACCAGCTGGAGATCGCTAAGGGTGTTGACAAGGTCGTACGCGACGCGTGCTTGTACGTCGGGGTTCATGCACAGGCGGAACATGAGACTTCGAACGGGTTCGGACACGTGTTTGCGGACGAAGCGGTCGATCGGGTTGAGCGTCTGGCGGTCGTCGTGCGTGCGGCCTACGACCAGGCAGAAGACCGTCGTGAGAAGCGTCAGGAAGGCTGTGACCACGAAAGCTGCGATGACCTACACGAGTGTGAACAAGGAGACACTGGTGATTCGGCGCTAAGAAGGGGTTTCGACGCTCGGCAATCTCACTTACACCTCTTCCTGCGATGTCAGGCTCGGCGGGCATCCGAGGACAACTGCAGTGGCCGAATTGGCTGCATGTGAAATCATGAGCGTGGATGTAGTATGACGAATTCCCCGAAGTGCTGTTGCAAAGAATCAAGGCCTCGGGATATTCGTAGTTCGCCTCTCTCGAGAATGCGTGGTCGCCGGTGGCAAGGGCCATGGCGTGATGCGGCGGCCGTGGAAGGGCCCGGCGTTCAACGTGGTATCTTGTGTTCGCCAAAAACCCTCAAATGCAAATGAGAGAAGTCGACTTTAATATAATCATCTTCGCAGAAGTCTCGGCTCAGAGATGAAAGAATCGGCTGTCCAAAAACGTGGTCCAGCGCCGGCTTCGGAATGTTTGACCCAAGCCACGGCCGACCTTGGCGGCAAAGTTTACTTCAGCTGACGAGCACAAAGAAGCCCTTCGGATCACAGCTCCATGGAGTCAAGTATTACCGAGAGTCTGGGCAATTCGCCGATTTCTTTCGTGGTTCATCCGGGTGCGGCCCATCAAGCTCCGGTCGACTTCCGGCATCCACTCCACCGACACGGTTCTCGGCGATCGGGTGGTCCCGCTCCGAGACGGAAGCTCACCCCGCTCTCTTCCCCCGCCGCGGCCCTAATGGCGAGGAGAGCGATTCCCAAGCTCACCAGACCTTCAGGTCCTAATTGGTCTGTCAATGGTAATGATACTGTAGTACGCAACTTTGAGCTGAACTTTGGATGAGGAGATGCCACATCCCGGGATTATCCACCAAATCGCGCTGTTGAGGAGAAGATGCCGAAACTCAAACGGGGTCTGAAAGATCAGATTAGATGACGAATCCTTGAAAGACTGCGCGAAAGCTTCAACGATGCCAACTCTGTCTTGCCGATACCGAAGAAAGTCGGAGCGAAGCCGGCAGGACGATTTGAGTATAATAGCCCCCCGCAACTGAACCCCATGAACTCGACAAGGTGTCGGTTCCATCTGAACGATGGAAGGGTTTCAGACTAACAGTATGGCTGCCGTGTCCCGCCCAGATCTCGACGCCGGGATGAAGCACTGGAACGCCGACGACGATGGCGTTTACCTGCTGAACCGTGGCGACCTCTCCACCGAGCGCGCACGCCTCGAGTACAACCACTACAAGATCTGGCTCCCGCTTTGCGGAGGGCAGCTGTGCCCGCCCCAGATCTTGGCACACCTCCGTCAACTGCCGGCACCACGCGTTGCGGAGATCGCGACTGGCACGGGCATATGGCTTCGGGAGATCGCGACGCAGCTGCCCTCTTCGGCCGAGCTGTGCGGGATCGACATGGACACGACAAAGTTCCCACCTGCCTCGGAGTTGCCGAAGAATATGAAGATGGTGCAGCACAACGCGCTGGCGCCTTTTCCCGCGGACATGCAGGGGTCCTTTGACTTGGTCCACGTGAGGCTGATTAGTCTGGGCATGAAGAAGGGAGACTGGGAGACCGTTGCGAAGCACCTGTACACCCTGCTGAAACCTGGGGGATACATCCACTGGGAGGAGGTCGGCGACGTGGGATGGAAAATGGTGCCACCCAGCGAGGCCTTCGCCGAATGGGATAGGATCATCTCGCTCTGGTGGATGAAGGCTGGGCGAGATCCTTTGTGAGTTTGCCCTCCCCGAGCGTCCACGTAAATGGATGTCCTGCGTCCGGTTTTTGTTTGCTGACCACGCAACAGTATGCCCGCGCGACTCCCCCTGGTCCTCGAAGACACCGGCTTCGTCGAAATTGACACCAAGAACTTCAACACCTTCGCGACCAGGGACATGCTGCAGGACGCGATGAGAAGGATGGCCGTCGAAATCGTGCGGCCGATGATGCTGGCTGTGGTAGAGGACGGCGGAATGGATACAGTGCAGACCGTCGAAGATGTTGACAGATTGGAGGAAGAGATCAGGCGGGATGTCACAGAGAATGGGGCCGTGTACGGGTTCTGGTACCATTGGGTATGGGGGCGACATCCGTGAAGCGGCCTGAAAAGCTGCGGGCGGTTGTGACCAAGATGAAGGACAGCGATGTAAGTAGGCGCTCTGGAGAATGTCGGAAGAGAGCGAAGTATGACCTCAACGCAACTCCAGTCCGAATACGTCTGAGTGACGCGGTCGTTGGACAATGCTGTTCGTCGTACTGTGAACGAGATGTTCCCTTAAGCAGCAACAAGGAGGACAAGTCTGCTGGCCCGTGAATCCCAAACGGCCATCGGACGGGAATTCGTCCGGGGGAAATTCGAGGAAGCACGCCTCCGTATCGCGTTGCTTCCCAGAGACAGACCTGGCACGGACTGCTGGAGATCTTGACACTGACACTGACCGATCAGAGAAACTTTTCTTCTGCCGCCAATATCGAGGAACAGAAGAAGCTGCTTGATTAATTCCATGTAGCCGTCGCCTGCAATTTTGAGAGTCTTGCTTTGATTCGAACTGGGAGTCAAGGCTCGGCTTGCCTGTGTGTAAGATGCGGACAAACGAGAGGTTATCTGCTGTAGAATAGACTTCAGTTCTGGCACGTGAGAGTGTTTATGAGAGTGGGATGATCAGAAAAGATAAGTTTAATTATCAGAACGTGCATCGCATCTTCATAGAACAAAAGAGGATACTCAGTATGAAGTACTCCAAAGAGATGAAAGTGACGGGATATCGATGAGGAATGACTTGCTGTAGCTTAATGATAGTGTTGGCAGGTAGCGATGGTCTCCTTCGATCCTACCCAAGTTTCAAATCGCAACGAGTCGACATCTCTCACCGGAGAGCAGCCGAAAGCCTGAACGGTGTCTCTTGTGCATAACGGCTTCGAAAGCCGTTTTGCTGGGCCGCTTTGACGTGTCTTCGACAACGGGCGAGAGAAGTGTCGAGCCATGGAGGTAGCTAGGTAGCATTCTTGCCGGCATCATGCCATTGGTTTGTTGCTCATGGAGATGCTGCAGACGCCGGACAGCACCAATAGGAGGATTTCGGTCCTCAGCGGATCG
This sequence comes from Colletotrichum sansevieriae, assembly GCA_026260285.1. Lineage (NCBI taxonomy): Eukaryota > Fungi > Ascomycota > Sordariomycetes > Glomerellales > Glomerellaceae > Colletotrichum > Colletotrichum sansevieriae. The sequence goes on from JAOQIF010000432.1 coordinate 41,736, forward strand.
ATCGATGGAGACCTGGTACCTATTGTTAGCTGGTGCTGCTCAAGTAATGACTGTGGGTTTATATCAGTAACGGAAGAGAAGAAGGTCAGACCGCCAAGCAGGATTCATGCTCATCAAATTGGCCACTGAAGGCCAGCTCTCGAATCAAATTCGATCATCATTCAAACAAAGAAGGAAAGCATTCGGGGGGATTTCGTTGCACTTGCCTATCTGATTCTGGCCATCTTAAGAACTGGACCGCACACATTAGATCAAGTTCCTGCTGTCAAATTCGGCCAGTTTTCTCGTGGTTAGTGCAAGGCACGTTTTGGAGCTGGGAGGGAAGGTTGCGCATCAGATTGATCTCAGGGAACCGGCCGTCGGCACGGGTTCTCGGAAACAAACACGAATATTCGTCATCATGAGAGAGATGGAGAGGCTGGGTTCGAGGAGATCAGGCTTACCTGTTTGAAGTCGACGAGCAGGCGAGACGAGCCGTACCGGAGACGACGGCGTCCTCAGTGAAGGAAGAAGCCGTCACCGGTTGGCCAAAGTCAGCTCATGATTCCGAGTCGAACGAAAGTTTGGTCCGGTGATTTAAGACAGAAATAATCAGGGATTCCAAGAGATTGTATCGCATCGAGCCGGCCCTCATTGGTGGCCTTCGACGTCTAAATTGACTCATCACGATGTGCAGGGTGCTTGCTCGTTGAGTAGAATGGAGGAGGGTTCGGGTCAACTTGCCTGACATGTCGCAGTCACGCGCCCCCTCACGCGGTGGGCTGGCAAAGTACCAAGAAGAAAAGTCGCGATCGCTGGTGGATTAATGACATGTTTGATTGCCGATGAGATGGAATAGAGGAGACAGAATTTCTATGTCGCGCGAGAGGGAGGTCAGCGAAATGAAAACCAAGCAAGCGAAGACAACTAAGCGGGAAAGAGGGGAAAGATCAGGAGACTAATGCCATTTGTCCACATCAACCGGAGGAGCGGTATCGGATTTGGAATGAGAAAGTCATGATAATATTTTGGACGGTTTGACGCGATGAATGTAGTTCCTCGGCTACTTACCCGACCGTGGAAGATGGTGTTTCATTGCGCGAGGTGGTTGTGGATTTGGCGATGGTTGGTGATGCTGGCGTGGTGGAGTGAAAGGTGAATTTTGAGAAGGAAGCAAGAAGCAAGGGCAGGGAATATCTTGGCAGAGAACCTTGAAAGCATCCAGCAGATTCCAGAATCAACCAGAAGAACGTGGGGAGGGAGGTTAGGGCGAGGGCTTTGAGGTGAGCTGCTGAGCGCTGACCGTTTGACGCCCTCGTGAGATTTTGCATGCTGGGTTGCGGCTGAGAAGGTGTGGCTTCAAAAAGTCGTCTTTGAGAAGCAGAGAAAGAGCAGAAAGGAAACAGCTCAATAGTAGACAAAAGCATCTTATTGCTTGTGGTTTCAGTACTATTGTCGCCAGGCTGGAGCTGATTGGGGCTAAGGCTTTTGATCAGAGTGCCAGTTGTCACGTCAGCTTCTAATGAACTCTGCTGCTCGCGAGGCTTTGAATCAGGGTTGGTGCACTTAAATAAAGATGAACAGGTGTTCTGTTGGTCAAGATTCCGATAGTCCAGTAAACTCTGACGCTCTCTTTCTTCTGAGGGCCTCTGAGGGCAAATCTTATGTGGAAAAGTCCATCCGCTCCCATTGCTGTGTCTTGAGTATTCGTGTCTTGTGGAAATTCCGCTTTTGAGTCAGTCCTAGGTCAAACACATTTCCGCAACAAAAACTGCTTGATGATGAATATGTGAAATACATGTTTACTTTGTTTTTCTCACTAATTTATTGGTATGATTAACTTAGCCGCCAAAAGACTACCTCAACAACTCAGCTTCCGTGTGGGTGATTTGGCGCGAGCTTTGAAAGAGGAATGGCTCGTCTTGAATTTCAGCATGGAGACTACGATTTCAGCCTGCGTTGGCACTAGATTGCGGAAGAATTTATTGCGAAATGACGATGATCATCGGTACTGTGATCAAAAACGTGTGTGGGAAATTAGCTTGCCGGTGTGATGATGGTAGATACACAAAAGGCAACCTAAAACCATAACCATCAGACAGTATTCTCTAGTAGACTAGTCAAGAAAGATGCCAGGAGCAACCCACAGACTGACGGCAACCGGTGGCCAGTACACACCCTGACAAGACGAGTGTTTTGCGCAAAATAGACGCGAAAGCTTCCTTGCATGATAAGATAACCACAAGATGACCATGCAAATCTCCCCATGGGTTATGTGGTTTCTAACGGTACAACCCTGGAAGTTGAATTGATCAAAGGGTCCCGGGTCATTTACTTCGACTTCGATCGTTGCGAACGAGTCTACTGCGTAGACTTAAATCATAAGCACAACATTTCTTCATGAAATTCCGGTACATGTTTGGTCTGCATAGACGGGGAAAAGTAGGAATATCGCTATGGTACCAACGGCCGTCGCTCCAAGCCAATTTTTGGACAACAATTGACGTGGGTCACAGAATTGAATTCTTTAGTGTAAAACCTACGATAGTCCGGCAAGAGATCGCCGCATGAAAATTAAATCTTGGAGTTTTTGGGTGATTGTTAGGTAAATCATATCTGACCACTTTAGAAGCACCAGATCCATGAGCCGACTGTCTTGTCAGAACGCGCTAACAATCACACAACTACCGTTAACAGCACATCATCCAAATACCCCAACTTCGTCATGGTACTTGCTTCAATGGTCTGCGTTGAGCACCAGCTTCTGCTTCGTCTGAAATCACATTCCGAGAGCCGATAATGGCTGGGAAAAGGCATAGATTGCCCTCTCAGCTGGCAGCCATGGGTCGCAAATCACTTGCCCAGGGGCTAAAGTACCAACATCATTGGCTACAACCCTGGTAAGGAACACAGCAAGGGCAGCTATGTGCATTGGCTTTCGGCCGATAGTGTCGTTGAGCACGCCGCCAGGTGGGGTGACAGCAGCCCTTGCATTGTCAGAGACGGCAGGTCAATGACGCGGCGCTTAGGAGTCGTAGCTGCAGCTTGGAGGAGCCATGCGGTCCCATCTCAGGCATGCTCAGGGTCTGTTGCGCTGGGTGATTTGAATATAGCACTGAAGAAGGGCGTGCAGTTGAAACGATGGTCTGTGGCGGTGTGAATGAGTCTCTTCCTCTGCAACGTGGCTGGGCTTTCGCGACAAGTCTACCAACACAATCGCGGCGATGGCGGTTGAACGACACAAGATCCCAGCACCAGCTTGGGCCAATTACCACGCAGAATGAAATGACTGACACTCGGAGAAAACAGAAGAAGAAAGCTTTCTTCTAAGCTAAGCTTTTTAATATCGGGATTCTCCTCGGCTTGGTACAAGATCAATGTCTCAGCCCCATGACCGGGAAACGTTTCTCTCTAATTGAACACCTTCGATTCCATAAAACGCTATGTTGCAGAGCTCATTGGGTCCCATCAGAAGCTGCTCTAAGGAAAAAAAAAAGCAAAAGGTTGACAATCTCGCCAGTCTTCATGAGCCTCGCTGCCATCATCGTAGATTGTGCGCTCCTCCTCTTGTAACGTCCTATTCTGACTCATGCCGCTCCCGCTACTTTTGATGATATAAAAGTCACAGGCTATCCTCGTCTTCCTAAACCGAGCCTCTAGGTATTTCATTTCCTCGGCTTTTGTATCCCAAAATGGACAAACAGCCATTACGAGGCTGTTCTCGTGATGACTGTTCGATCTACCGAAGAGGAGCGTGACCGGCCCCGACCGTATGTCCGAATCAGTATTTCGGCCGATATTGATTGTCGGCCGGCTGCCGAGTGGCGCGGACTAGAAATGCTCAGCAGGATATGAAAAGGCTCGAGCGTCTCCTTTTCCTCTTGCGAAGGATTTTTCATGTCTCCAGTCTTCGTCCCGTGCATCTCAAAAGCCTTTCATCTCCCACACTCTCGGTCGCATACTTCGTAAATCGATGGAGCCTGTCCTCCACCATGGTTGATCCATCCTCTCCTTCCTAATCGTCCTCACCTTCCCCCCTCCTCACCTGCAGGTAAAAATTAAGAGGCCGAGTCTAATGGCTCAGGAGGCTGACTGGGTCCGCCGCCGATTGCAGGGTTTAGCGCCCTTGACCCTGGCGAGGATCCACGAGGTGGGCACGGAGGTGAGTTTCAATGTGTTCAGTTGATGATCGGACGAAAAGGAGAAGAGGAAGAAGAAACACGAATTTCAAGAGGAGCGCCTGCCGGTCGACCGGCCACAGCGCGCACCTTGACTGGGACGAAAAGATCGCTGGAGAATTGCGTTCGTATGACGCGCGGTGTTCCTGGCCCAAACGAACAAGAAGCTAAGTCGGGTAGTGCTGAGTCGTCCACCCCAGGCGGAGTCCGGGTCACAAGTTGATGAGAGTTATGCGCTAAGCGTCGGCAGACTTACACGGAGAGAAGGCTGAAGATGCGAAGTCGCGAAACGGCGGCCACAGATGGAATGAGGTCGCAGTGAAGAAGGATATCGCGCGGCTATCTGAGATGCAGTCCAGATTGACCGAACCGCTAGGCTGCCTGGAGCTTCGGCAAAGTTCACGCGTGTGCATCAGTCTATACTACGAATACCTTAGAGGACGGGTTGCCGCATACGATCTTGTCGCCCGTTCATGTCAATGTGAATAATGTCCTACCCCCCCAGCAAAGCCTGAGCAGAACGAGAACGACTCCCGTCATCTCTGGGAGTCCTGCTGCTTGCAATCCTGCACGTAAGGGTAAGCCAGACCTTTTGAAACAACGATTACGGCAACTCAAGTTTCCTGATGATGAGCGTGGAGGCAGCAATCATGATCTGTCACTCTTCCTGGCAGCATCTTCCCTTGACCCGTCCGACCATGTTTCTGCTTCTGTCAAAGAACCTCCTAGACGTCAAATCTCCATCAAAGTCATCGAAGATGAGAAAGCCGAGGACCGAAGATGGGATGGAGTAGGCTCAGCCAAGACGGGGCATTGGAGACGGGCAGAGCGGCGGCAAGGGACATGTTGGTGGGGTCCCGTTGGAGGAGCCGCCTAGAAGATGCGTGATGGCGTCGTTTCAGCAACCCTGGTCAGGAGGAGGGCGAGCAGGGATCATGGCAGCGTCTGCGTCAGGACACCAACCACAGACGGACAAGACTCGGCCCCCTGGACGAGTCCACCAAGCTTCACTCAAATTAAACAACTGGGCGACTACTGCCAAAAGCGGGAGCCCTGCCCGTGCGGGGGCCAATCGCCGGTATTCCCTCGGCCGGATGATGTCCGGGGTTGCTGGCTTCCATGTTCCAGGACCACGGATGGATCTCTCGTGTCTCCTTGCCGGGCTCGCTGGACCAGTCACCTCGCGGTGAGCGCCTTCGAGGGGTGAACCCTTGATGGCTTCTCGCGGTGCCTGGAGCCTGGCCAAGCGCTGGCCTGGGCTTTTCGTCCCTCGTCCGTCTGTTTCCCGCCAGTTCCTGCTCCCCTGAAAGCTTCTATCGCACCAAGCAGTCACGAATAGATTGAAATCCGATCCTTGGCGGGCTCCGGCGTGGGCCGTCCATGATTTCAGAGGGAATGACGAAAGACCACCTGCATGAGGTGTGTGATGGATGGGGTCTGCTGGCCATCCGTATAAGAGCCTCCTCATACCACACTGCACTTCTGCTCGTCCTTGTGTCTGATCTCTCCGTCTCATTCCATTCGGTTCAATTCCATTCACGTTCATTCTTTCAACACTCTCTTTACCAGCTGTGCTAGTCACAAGCCACTCCTTTGAGCTTTTACAACATTGCAAGACATATCCCCAGTTTCGAACCCTCCCTCTTTGAAAAAAATCAAACGACTTTCGTTTCGTCCAACCGAAATATCAAAACCAGCCAAGATGCAGTCCAAGATCTTCACCGTTCTCTCTTTCGCCGCTGCCGTCTCGGCCCACGGCAAGGTCACCTCGCCCACTCCTCGCCCGGCTGGCGATGCCTTCAAGGCGGCCTGCGGCACCACCATGTGGAACACCGAGCAGGCCGACCCGTTCGGCAACATCCAGGGCCTCGCCCAGGAGGTCAGCGGCAACGGCGGCGTCCCCGCCGACTGCGAGCTCAACCTCTGCAAGGGCTACAAGTTCGCCGACAACTCTGCCAACGTCCAGAGCTACACCCCCGGCCAGACCGTTGACTTCAAGGTCGAGATCCGCGCTCCCCACACCGGTGTCGCCAACGTCTCCCTCGTCGAAACCGCCAGCAACTCCATCATCGGCTCTCCCCTGATCTCCTTCGAGAACTACGCCTCCACCAAGACCGGTATTGCCCCCAACAACACCGCCTTCTCCGTCACTCTCCCCGACACCATCCCCGCCACCTGCGGTACCGCCGGCAACTGTGTCCTCCAATGGTGGTGGGACTCGCGCGAGGCCGGGCAGACCTACATGAGCTGCGTTGACTTCACCTCCGGCGGCTCCGGCTCCGGCTCCGGCTCCGGCTCCGGCTCCGGCACCCCCGCCGCTCCCACCGCTCCCACCACTCCCACCACTCTCGCGACCGTCGCTACTCCCAGCGCCACCCCTTCCTCCAGCGACCCCGTCGCCTCCGAACCTGCTGTAAGTCTCTAAACATCCCATGTCCACCCTTCGAGGCTCTGCCCTTAGAGTTCGGATTGAAACCGTTGCGAGTGTAGAGACTTTATGGCTGACCGCGAAACCTTGTTCACAGTCCTCCTGCAACAAGCGCCGCAGCTCGAAGCGGGCTCTTCGCAAGCGCTTCTGAAGAGGAAAATAGAGTTTAGAGAGACGTCGGACTCGCATCTATACCCGGTCAGCCTTGAGACGAGATGACTTGGAAACAGGGCCTGAAAGTTTCACAAAAGGGCTCGACCCCCGCAACCTGGGATTTGCATGTTCTTGTACACAGTTCACACCCATCCACTGTCCAATACTTATTTTTTGCCAAAATACTCTGACTTATTAGTCCTCTTATTACCTACGCACAGTGACAATTTGCGTCCTGACGTGAAACGTGATGTCCTGGTACCTGATGATCTCGGCTCACGCTGGTTACTTTTTGGACGAAGACACTCTGCCGCGAAGCTATGGCTCCCCTTTGTGTCGGCTGAACATGGGCGACACAAAGGCACCAGAAGACCCCTTGCCTCCAACGTCTAAATTAATCTGTCGAGTTGGACCAATTGCGTGATTTGTCATCCCTTTCGCGATGACGCCTCACACCATCCCAGCTGCGTTCCCACCATCTCGAGCTCTGCACCCGTGTACCAATTCAACCTTGTAATTTGATCAGACTGAGGAATGCACAACACCGAGTCCGAACTACTCGTAGTCGTCTGTTTTTAACCTCGGATGAAGTTGACAGTAGCAAAACCCAAAAGATCGTCCCTTATGATTATCAGCTAAGAGCCAAGGATTGGTTCACAAGGATTGGATCACAGAAGCGAGCCGGGAGATTATCCACCAAGCCGCAAACCACTGCTTGTCGATTGCAACATCGACCAGGCCTGCCTCTCTCTACCCCTGCAGCGATCCGTTGCGTGGTCAATGCCGCCTCCGGAAACCGCGTCGTATCCGTTTCTTTGCGTTCTCGCCCCTAAACGCCGACGGCGACATCGATGGAACAAGTTGAAAGCGAAAACGCGCCTCGTGTCCGGGGCATCAAGATGCGGAGTTGTGTGTGTGTGTGTGCTTGGACACTGGTCCCGTCCTTGCATGAACCGGACGACAAGCATCACTTCCCCCCTCCCATCTGATATTCCAGCATGCCCATGTCGCAAAGCAGCCAAACAGGCAACATCAATTTCATTTCCGAAACCCGCGTTGATTGAACTGGCCCTCTCGTACTCGCCGATTGACGTCAAGTGCGTCGTCGTCCCTTCGTCTGCCCATCACGCCGATTCAGCTCGTCCAGCCCCATGATCTGGTCTTTGATCTGGCGGTCGCTTTTGCAACCGGATCAGCCGACGCCCGTCTGGGCGCTGCTCACGGCCAGCCTGAAGTATTTCTGCAAGCATTCCAATTTACTAGATCAGATGGATCTTCGAGATCGGCGGAAAATAGTGAGAGTAGGACCGCCATTGTTCGCCCCCCGACTGGGTCAGAAAGTTTTGGATACCTAGCAGCAGCATCTTAGACAAGAGTGTGCTCTCTCATCAGTCACTCCAGCAATCGAAATAAATCCAACGGCACTAGACCAACACACTGCTCATGTCGCCGACGGAGCCCCGTCATGAGTTTTCGCCAACCAGCAATGGCAGGCTTCGGGAGAATGGACGGCAACTCACACCACCGGCGACGAGCATTTGATCCTCGTGTCGGTAACGCCATATGCTGATCTCAGAATCGAGCCGCTGGGCTGAAGAATCGATGCTATAAACAAGATGTTTCGGCTCTCGCGGGACCTGGACAACGACCCAAACGACCTCTCTTTCGGCACGAAGAAGCGCACTTTGGGTTTCGGAGTGCCACGAATCGGTTCAAGACCCTGAGGCCTAAGACTGAGACACCGGAGGCGACTATCGAGCGCGGGTCCACTTTCGATACTGCACGTTCTCTCTTACTGCCGAAGGCTCATCTGCGCATATGCAAGCATCTTGAGAACTATGAAAGCCTGTCTGGACCAACAAGTTGATGAAGCGGGGAAATGGAAGGGATCTTGAGCATGCACCGGAGGTCAAGGTCAGGTAATGCTTCCTTGGACTCGCCGGTCCTCACACCGTCTCGCCCTGCAATCCGCGCGCCATAAGTACGACGAGGTGACGTAAACACTGGAGAAATCATTCTGTTACCAACGAGCATGGTTGTCTTGCTCTAAGTTTCGGGGTTGTTCTCTAGGACTAGGACTTGGAACAAAGGATCATGGCAACTCGAAACATGCTCGTCATCCAAATCCTATTCCGCAATAGGTTCTGTTGCTAAAGGGAAATTACGTCAACCGAGAATTCAACGAACGGAAGATGGTTCAGTTGAGAGTTTACAAACACTGGGGGCTTCAGCAGAGACGAAAATCGACACAGAGGCTATGCTGTGGTGTAATCGCACGGGTGTTGACTGACATCCCGGCCTCATCCAGACATCCCCACTCCCAGTTGCAACCGCAACAGGGGTATTCTGGCGTTGTGGCAGAGTGGTCTAATGCGCAAGACTAGAAATCTTGTTCCTTCGGGAGCGTCTGTTCGAATCAGGCCAACGTCGTCGTCTACTTTTGACGAATTTGACAGCTCTTTATAGCGCAGTCGGGGGGCGGGCCGAGAATGCGGTTGACTCTTTTTTGGGGGGGGAAGAAATGCCTGCGAAAGTTCTGCATGAAGTTGGCGCGACAGTCTCAGTCCAAGCTTTGCGCATGTCAAGGTCATCCTGGAGACGGGATGCAGGCACTGGCTTTCGTGTTATGTCATCGCATTCAATGATAAACGAACCAGGAGCACGCATCGTTTACCCGTTTGGTTCACGAAATCCTCGCAAAAGGCGGCATATTGACACCCCATCACGATCCTGGTATGCGCTCAGCTGTTAACAAGGTAGATGGGTAAGGAAGACTTGAGCTTTGGTCAGTGAAGCCCGATCTTCTTGAGTAGAAGGTTTGTCCAAATCATGTCTTGATAATCATGGAATAATGGTTCTGGTCTGCAAACGGCGTCTTAGATATACAGCCAAGATCACGTTGCAGAACCTCTCCGACCTCTCGGGCATCCGACAGGCACCCTTACGCTCGCAAAACCTGACTGGCCTTCCTTTTGACCTGACGACTCAAGCATAGAAACATCCGAACGTCTTCCAAAATCAAGGCTTAGCAGCCTTGGCACCCCCTCATTACTGCGGCCCGCGTGGGATGCCGAGAAAACGTGTTGCCGTTGATTGGCGCCAGAAGGCTTGGTTGGTTGTGATGAACATAAATAAGGCCTGTAATCATTTCACAATTTTCATGGACTTCGGGCTATCGACTGCGCTTATTTCGTCCTTTAGACATCCGCGTGAGAACTTGGGACGACATGTCATGATTAACCCGCGCGGCTTATTTTCAAATGAGATGAGATAGCAGTCCTACTAGAATGTTGAGATTGCATGCTGCGCTGACCAAGGTGACCGGATGGAAGCTACCTGGATATGTTCCTTGACGAATGGTCCAGCGGAGTTCATCATCTTGCCAAGCGAGCGACCCAAGCTTGGCATACGCCGATGTCGTCATAGAAGACTGGAGAAACTGACGATGAATCTCATGATATCTCACGCACGTACGTGCATGAGACTGGCTAGTTATTCCTCACCGGGAGGCTGGGGAGTGCAGGCGGGCATGTATATCTCGTGGAAATGCAACCATATTCTGTCTCGCATAGAAATCTGAGAGCCGCCATGAAAAGTCTTATGGTGTACACTGACAGACAGTTTGCTTTCTTCACAATGCCTTCGTTGAGACAAATCCTTACCGGAGTGGTGTTTACCAGTATCGCTGGAATCAGTGCTCAACCAACACCCACACTTTTCGAACACGCTACGGTCATCGCTTTTAACCGTGAAACCGAATCCAACGAAATCCTTCATGACACGTCCATTTTGGTGCAGAACGACACAGTCGCTGCCATCTTCCCCTCGTCCAATGACGTGTCCGGACCAGAGATACCAGCCGATGCTGAGATTATCCAGGCCAAAGACACAATCATCTCACCCGGCTTCATCGACACCCATAGGCACGCGTGGCAAACGGCATTCCGGACCCTGGGATCGAATACGACCTTGGCAGAGTACTTCGTGCGCTTCGGTCCGACTTCGAGGGCCGCTCAGCTCTTCAACGCAGACGACGTCTACTTATCCACGCTAATGGGGTTGTACGAGGCGCTCGACTCGGGCGTCACCTCCCTGCTGGACCATGCCCATGGAATCAGGTCCATAGAAACTGCGGAGGCCGGCTTGAGAGCCTACATCGACAGCGGCGCTCGCGTGTGGTTCGGATACAGCCTTGACCCGTGGAACGGGTTCGCGCTGGACGATCGAGCAAACCACTGGCTCAACTTGACAAATGGCGGGCCGGCGCGTAGAAGCGACCTAGTAGAGATGGGAGTGTCCTTCGACTCCTGGGGAGCTGCAGAACAGAGCGACTTACAGACCGCCCTCAACCTGATGAAGTAGGTCTCGAGTCTCGGAATCACTGCAGGCACGCAATCTCACAATCAGGGGTACTAATGCCAATAACAGGAGCACCAACGTCTCGGTGTTGACGACGCATTGGGTCGGTGGGCCTTGGGGCGTCGCATCCACCCCCTCTCTCCTCGACTCGCACGATCTTCTCAACCGCAGCTTCCCCATTGTCTTCTCGCACGCGAGTTACATCACACCGCCGGAGTACCAACTCCTCAAAACCTTCGACCAATACGTCTCCATCACCCCGGAGTCGGAGATGCACTACGGACACACGAACTCCGACAGCGACTTCATCATGGACCAGGCGTCGCTCGGTATCGACACCCACTTCACGTACTCTGGCGATATCCTCACCCAAGCGAGACTGTGGCTCCAGAGCGTGCGGCACAGAGCGTTCCGGAAGGTCCTCGACAATTGGAAAATCCCGAGACACAACCCAATGTCTGTAAACCAGGCCTTCCATCTCGCTACGCGGGCGGGCGCGCTGGCTTTGCGGAGGGACGACCTCGGCGTCATTCGCGTCGGGGCCAAGGCTGATCTCGTCGTGTTTGACGGACGATCGACGAATGTGCTCGGTTGGAGGGACCCGATCGCGGCAGTGGTTTTGCATTCCCACGCAAGCAACGTGCAGCATGTCATGGTCGGCGGCAGGTTGGTCAAGCGGGACGGGAAGCTTTTGGCTGACTCGTTGGACGAAACTGCGGAAAGGTTTTTGCAGTCAGCGAGGAGGATTCAGGACGACGTCGTTGAGTTGGATTTCGACGTGGAAGAAGCGCCTCCCGCGAATTCCGGGCTGCCTTTGGAAGGGGCAGAGTTTGTTGACGCCGTCAGAGGCAACGGGACAGGATACTGAGCGACGGGCTCATTTCTAATACCGTGGACTGGTTTGGGATGATCAAAGGCTGTCCACTTTGTACACAGAGTCACCGCGCTTACAAAAGAGCCGCAGAAGGAGTACTTGGTTGTGACTGTCCATTTGTATGTCTTGTTCCAACATCTCCTGATGATTCTAGAATAATTAAAGTACTAAGACCAATGTGCGAATCGTAATTTCAGTAGTATGTTACTAAGTGTACCTAGTCGAAGTTCGAAGACCACATCATTCATCGTCTTTGACGATAGCCAGCTTATCCCCACACAGCTTGACCCGTAGGTGTTTCGACGCCTTCTCTAAATTTTCCATCGGCTGCAGTCCGCCACCCAACACATCACGGCATCCTGGGCTGAGTAACACAAGTGTCGCCAGAGACGAATCCTTTGCGTCGACTGGGAAGTAGGACCCTTTTCGGGACTGTTCCGCGGCAGCCATCGTCTGAGTGATAATGGTGATACCCAAAAACAGAATCGCGGCGAAAAGTTCGACAGCAAGGAGCGTAATCCAGCCCCAAGTGATGTGGACGTAAGAGACTTCTTTGAAGGATTCTCCGGTGACGTTGAATGCGCCGGTCCCGTTCTCCTGGAGACGACCGGTTTGCAGCCTTCCGAGCGAGGTTTGGTCAGTTGAGTTGGGAGCAAGAGCCTATCCGAGAACACACATGGGACTTACATTGACGACAAGCTAGTAGCAATATCCAGATAGAGGGTGTTGAGATAGAGATTCCGTCGCGACGGGTTGAACATGTTCTCCGTGGTGTAGAGCACATCTTGCAAGAGCACCCGGGACGTCACACCGGTGGTCACCTTGTAAGTCAACGTCGCTTCGGCCTCGGACGTGTACGCCATCACCGCGCTTCCGCTGAGGGCCTCCCCCATGGCCATGGCAATCGTCCACATCGACCTGAAGGAGACGCTGAATTTCTTCGCGTCGGGCTTCGACGACAGCAAGTAAGCAGTCTGGTTCATGGTCGAACTCTTCGACCCGCAGCCGGACTGGTTGTAGGCGGGCACCGGCGGGCAGTCGGTGTCCAGGAACAACCCCTTGCTCGCGTCGTCCGGTCGAGCTAGCGCGCTGACGACGCGCGTCTCTTCCACGCCCCTGCGGACCGTGGTGCTGTACGTCTGGACGCACATGTGGAACAAGACCTCCCAGGCCTCGTGTGTGAATTTCGTGTGAGCCACCGACTCTCCGGCGATCTCTCCGTCCGGGGTGTACTTGGTCTGGTTCCAAGGCTTCGGCGAGCTGAAAATCAGAAAGAGCGATTTGAGCCGGCTCGTCAGAAGGTCTTGGTCGTCTCGGAAGCCGAACGTGTCGAGGCCTCGCAACTCGCCGGCTCTGACGCCCAGCGAGTACTGGTGCAGGAGACCGGTGTACCCGGGAAGAGTGACGTTCCATGCCGGTTTGCTGGGGAGGATGGTCGGGTCTGCGGGGTCCCCCGCCCGGGTTCGGTTGGAAAAGACCTCAGTCTTGAGCTGCGACGTTATGTTGGCGAGCTTTACGCAGATTCCCATGGACTCGTAGGGTTGAAAGGTGCATTGGCCGGTGGAGCAAGACGCCTTACGGGGTTCGATTGGCGTCTCGAAGTCTCCGAAATCTCGCATCATGGCCTTCACCGCGGCCCTGTAGGTCCCTCGTTCTAGCTCCTGGAGTGGCATGTCGACCCTGTTGATGGCCAGCGTCGTGGCCTCTTCCCCATCAGTCCTGTCGTATCTGACGGGATAGCTGATGGTCAGCTGGGTGACCGGCGACGACACGACGCTGACAATCATCAGGACAGCGCCGATGGCGATGTACTTGAATCTGACGTGGAGCAGCAGCCGCAGCGAGCCCCACCAGCTCTTACTAGCCTGATCGATGAGGTGGAAGTCGTGCAGAGCGCGTTCCTTGACGAACCAGCTGAACTTGACGTGGCTGATGACGGTTGAGACGGGGAACATGAATGTCCCCTTGGTGAGCGTTGTGAAAAAGGCGAGGAAGGTGTTGAGCGTGATCTCAAAAGGCCAGTTCGGCAACGAGTTGTTGTCGTAGCATTTGAGAACGACCAAGATCACTTTCGACAGGGGTTCGTTAATAATTGAGCGCCTTCAAGGTTTGAACTACGTCTTTTGCGGTCCACGTACAGATGAATGAAGCGATACTGACGAAGATGGACAGCATCTCCGGCCACCAGATCCGACAGAAAGCCCCAAAGTTCCTGAAGCTCAAAGAACCACTTGCATAGGACGGCGGCTTTTTCTGCCCCGCTGGTTCGATGAAAAGCTCTCTTTCGGTGACATCTTGCTCGGCGGACGTCTGAAATGATGGGTTCCAGTCGACGGTCTGTATTCGACTATTGTCTGACTCTGGCTTCGGAATATGTCGCCGATGGGGACTCGTGTGACTGAAATCCTGAGCAGACTGCTCGTCTTGGCTTGGCATCTTGATCGGTCAGTGATGCGGCCGCGTGAGCTGTCGAAAAAGAGGTCCGGTCCCGGCTTTGGCTGATGCTAGCGCCCATCCAGCAAAAGAAATCGAAATTAACGCTGAAGCAATTCAACGCCTGAGAGCCGAAAAGAATACGTAGAAACAGGTGGCTCAGACCCAGGGTTTTATGCTGTCTATCAGAGTTATGGCAGACGTGCAGCCTTGTCTGTGTAACATTTGATGGCAGCCACACCATGCGCGTCAGACTAATACGACGATAATCTGGGATGTTCATGGGACTGCGCCCTCGCCAGCTGAACCGGCGTACGGCGAATCAGACGATGCAATTTAGCCAAGAGCCCACAAATCAAACTGCACCAAGCTAAGAATAAGCAGGGGCCTTTACGCGAACTGGTCGGGTGAAAATCGTTTCCTCTAAACACAAAATGGCGTAGGTGGCTCCCCACGGTTGGCTGACGGCATAGAATATATGCAGCAACGTACATCTGCATTGAGATTACCGATTGGACATTCGGGATTCTTCAACTACGATGGCAAGAGAGGGCGTGATCAGGCTCGGTAAGTTTGCTACAGCTGCGCAGTGTGTAGTATGATCGACGCCTGTCTGGTTGTTTTATGCTCTGCTGACGAAACCACTTGTATTAAGGCGCAGGGGTCGATTTGTAGTCACTAGTATTCTTCCAATATGAAAGAGAATGAGCGATCTGGTCCAAATGAGATCAAGAAGTCGTGCCCCAGCGAGCCCTGTACTTCATGCGTCACTCGTAGCATCAAGAAACGACATGCAGTTTTCGCCAACTCTGTGTTGCTCATGTCCCGATATCTGCGCTATTCAAGTTGGTAACACAACCGAGGACATCGCCATCGTGTGATGCTCCGTTGACAGACCCAAACCCTGAATTCAAACATCCGCCGCATCAAAGTTGCGAATCAAATCGTAATAAAACTTCAGAATCTCCATGTGCCCACTAATCCTGATCCTCTCGTCAATAGTATGGGCGTTGACCGTATACCCATTCCGGATAGGCAAAAAACGGTACACATTCGGCGTAAGATCTGCAGTCATGTCAGTCACCAACCACTCCTCCCCCCTTTGCGTTTTCATCGGAACTTACTCAGGTAGTGCCTCGTATCAGTGTTCCCCGTCATCAACTCGCCAACAGGGACAACCTTGCCCCCATCAAACGCAAAGCTGCTCTGCAGCGTGCCGGAAAACAGATCCCAGATGGGCCCCGTGGTAGGCGAGATGGGAGCGACAAGCGTCTTCTGGCTGGAGCTGAGAACCAGCGTGCCGTTATAATCAACCTCGTACAACGGCCTCACGCCGTCTTCCATCTTCACACCGGCGGAATTCCGATTCAGCTTGGCGGCGTAGTCCGCATACTCCTCGTCGCCCTTGAACGCCTCCACCTTGATGCCGTACTTCTCGACAATGTCGTTGATATACGAAACGACGTTGTGCTGGATCTCGGGAATCGAGTTCTGCGGCGCGACGCGGTAGTTCACGCCGACCTTGATCACCTCCGGCATCGCATTGATCTTCTGTCCGGCCTGGAAGTAGTCCACGCTCTGCGAGGTTTGGAGCCTATAGTGCGTGGCACGGTCGATGGAGACCAGCTCCTCGGCCAGGGCGTCGAGGTCGCCCTCTTCCAGGAGCTTCGTGATCTTGGGCTGCGCGTCGGGCGAGTACCGCGCTTGACAGACCATGTGCTCGTACAGTGGGGACGAGGTCGTGAGTTTCGGACTGTACGGGTGAGACTCGAGCGCGACCACCATCTCCGAGACAATTCCGATGCCAGTGTGCGGGAACGGGACCGAGGAGTGGCCGCCCGTGACATGAAGCTCGAGCCAGATGTCGACGTGCCCCTTTTCCATCACCGCGGGGAGGGCGTAGAGCGTCTTGTCGTCGACTTGCTGGAGGCCCATGCCGCCCTCGTCGAGGATCAGCGCCATGCTGTTGTTGCCCCATTCCTTCTCCAGGTACTTCGCGATTTGTCCCGCGCCGCGCTGACCGGAACACTCTTCGTCAAAGCCTGAGGCGAGGATGATGGTTCGCTTGGGTGTCCAGGAGGGGTCTGAGAGGAGCGTCTCCAGAGCGGAGAGCAACGCCGTGAAGGAGTTCTTGTCGTCTGATACCCCACGGCCCCACATCCACTCTCCGTCAAAATGAGCGGAAAAGGGCGGGTAGGTCCAGGTTGAGGCATCCGCGACGGGGACGACGTCTTGATGAGCTGCAAGGAGGAGCGGTTTGAGCTCCGGGGAGGACCCGGGGATGGTGTAGACCAGGCCGAAGGTGTTCACCTTGACCAGATCGGAGCGAGCATGGACGGCTGGGTACGTTTTTCGCATGACATCATGAAGCTCGTAGAACACTTTCCAGCGGGGATCGGTATCGAAATCGCCGAGGTCGTCGTAGCAGATTGAGGGAACACGGACGAGTGCCGCATGGCGCGAGACTTGTTTGAGTATAGCAGCCTCGGAGGAGAAGAGTTCTTTGGCGGAGGGAAGGCCGTCAGAGGGAGAAATAGCCGGCGGAAGGTCGCAATTGAAGGACGAAGAGGAGGTGGATTGGAGGGGACGTTGATCAGCCAGAGCGGTCGCGATCGTGACCGCGGAGAGCAAGCTGAAAATTCTGGTTGAACGCATTGTAATGTTGCTTCAGCCTCGCTCAATCCAAAGCTATGGGGAATGCAAGTTGAGCTCGACTGATGGGTCTGACTGACTCGATCGCCAACTTGGACTGCCCGAGGTCTATTGTCTCATCCACGTGATCTCGGGAAACACTTCGAGAGAGAATCGTCCAAAGATGAGGGGATATTGTTGGAAACGTCATTTTGTATGCAGACGCACACCGAATCCCTGTGCTACATTGCGTGATAGCTCTCTCCTCCATTCGCTCTTTCATCCATCGGCCTGCCATTCGAGAGCTCCCACTAGCATCCGCCGAGATAGGAGCGGGACACAAGCTGATAACGGCATCGAACCCCAGTATTTGCCGATCGCTGTGTGTCGGAGTCGGATCCAACCCGACCGGTGCCGATACGGAGATGTGGGCGAGTCAGCCCCGCGGGCAACTTGCGACCTTCCTAATCCTCTAGAGATTGTGATGTTTAATTGGGCATCGGGCATACCCGGTGGGTAGTTGGGACATCGTTCATTGGCTTCAACATCTTGATAAGCCTTATTTTGCCCGTCGATACACGGCGTGCTAATCGTGCTTCCGGGATGAGTGTGCCAGTGTTGCAAGCGCCAGTGCAGCCATTTGAAGTACGGTTTGTCGATTCAGACGTTGCTGGTTCCGGAGGCATCTCCGGTCTTCAAGGCCCGCCACCGATCAGAGCGGTCTGGGCACTACCGCCAACAAGGCGGCAGCCACCGAGATACTGGATTAATCAGATTATTGCAGGCGATAGTGCAGTGAGCAAGACATATCTGAGTAGAGAAATGAAGATGTAAATATGTAATGACTACATGGCATCCGCTTGCGGGTATGCTCTGGGTATGTATCAAATGAGATTTTCTGAGGTTGTCCCAAGGCCAGTCGAGGCCATCATTACTCCAATCGAGACCCCATTATATATTACGATGATTACGCGGTCTGAGTGACCACAGGCCCGCCGGTCGTTGGAAATTCGACCGGCGTCGACAGGGCGTACAAGTCGAACATCTTGGGCCCGCCACAGTAATTGGCGGTATTCGTGGTAGTTGTGACGGTTCCGTCAGTGGTGAACGTGCTGACACTGCCGTAGCAGTAGTTCTTGCAAGCCTTGGTTCCAACAAGTGAGGTGACAACTCCGCCCTGGAAATCGAGGTTCGCGCCGCCGTAGCACTCGTGGTGATATTCCAGGAAGAGATACGGCATTTTGGTCGTCGGGGTGGGAGCCTTGCCGTAGACAGAGTTGGCGTAGTCTATGCACAGCTCGGGAGTGACGCTTTGGTTGGCGAACAATAACGGAAGAGCATGTCCATTCGGCCTGTCTCTGTAGCAGCCGACATAGTAGTAACCGTTTGTGGGAGTGGCTGAGGCAGCTGAGGAGAGGGTCGATGTGGTTGAAGCTGAAGTACTGCCGGTCGTAGTGGCCGAAACGGACGGCACCAGAGTGCTAGTCTCAGCCGCGGAGAATGATGGCGAAGCATTTGGTCTGCTTGCAGAGGAGCCCGAGGCGTCGACAACCGAGCTCGAATAGTCAGAGCTGGCGACGGATGAGGCTGAGGAAGCCTCAATGACAGATGATGAAATGGCGGAGGAAAGGATGGTCGAGCTGGATCCGACGCTGGACGAGCTCGTGGACGACGTGCTTGTGACAGATTTGAGCTGGGAAACGCTGACGGATGACGACGCTCCGCTGAGACCAGAAAGTTTGTAGAGATCGAGGCGATCGCTTCCACCGCAGAACTCGTTCTGGTTGCCTCTGCATTGCATGTCGCACTCTTTGAGAGGAGCCGGTACGGATCCGGCGTTGGTAGCGCTGCCGCAGTAGCCTGATACACATTAGAACATATTTCGAAGAGCGGAGAGAAGTAATACTCACATTCGCGGCCGTATTCAACTCCCATATACTGCCATTTGCCCTGGGCACAGAAGGCGGCGCAGGCTTTCGTGGTCATTTCCTCCGAACCGAAAAAAGCACCAGTCAGTGCACGACCGTTGATACCCTCAGTCTGACAACCAAGGAAGTCATAGTCGCCCGTCTTGTTGGTGTGTACAGGCGCGGCAGGTGCTTGGTTCGGAATAGTGTTGTTGTATACCGAAAGTCGGAAACCAGCTCCGCATAGCCCCACGGAGGAACCAGCACACGGCGATGAGCACTCCGCTTCTGAGGTAGACATCTTGGCTGCTTGAGCATCCCATCCACAATAGCACTCGCGACCGTACTCGACACCGAAGTAGTTGAAGGCACCACCTCCAGGAGCACCCGTGCTACAGAATGCGGCACACTTGTCTAGGCTCATGTCGTCCGAGGCAGAGGAAGCTCCAGTGAGCAAACGCTCGCTATCGACTAAGTCCTTGAAACAACCTGCGTACTGCCATTGGCCACCGATAATGGCAGGCATGCGGGGGTTGAGAGGTGAGGCAGCAAAAGATGCTGAGGGAGTTGCGCTGCTTGACGTAGAGGAGGTGACGGCAGTAGAACTCCAAGCGCTGCTGCTAGATGCAGGAAGAACGCTAGTCGCAATTGACGATAGCACACTAGACTGGGTAGCAGTAGAAGATAATACCGAGCTGCCAGCTGACGATGAGGCTGCGGATGATGCAGCCCTGCTGGAGGTTCTTGTCGCTGCTGGCAAAGATGAGCTTGAACCGGGGTTCTTCAACGATTGATAAAATCCAGCAATATCAAAGGCGGTGATATCGGCATACAGACTCATGTGTCCATTGTCGCCACCGCACGCCTGGGTATCATCGCCCGTGCAATCGAAAGTGCAGAGGTTAAGAGACTCGTCCTCGTAGGTTGAAGGGTTCTTAATGCTTCCACCGCACCAACATTCCTGGTGGTACTGCACACCCGAAAGGATATAGCCCCTGGCATTACAAATGCCTTGGCACTGTTGTAAAGTGTTTGTCTGTTGCTGAGCGGCGGTGTTGACTGACACTTGGAGGTTACGGCCCAAGGTGGTGGTGTCTTTGAAGCATCCCACCCACTGGTAGCGAGCTGTGCCGTTGGTAAGGAGAGGTCCAACTTGCTTGCTGACGACGGTACCGTCGAACCAGATGTCGTGCCGGCCAGAGTTTTCCCCAGTTGTTGAGTTGAGACCATCAGTGCTGAGAGTCCATGAAGCCCGCAGGGACTGTGCTGGGTGATTTGGTTGCACAGGTGCCGCATGAATACCGACACTTCCAATGGCACAACTGCCACTGACAACCTGCGTTCCTTCGGTGAGCTCGCTATTGGGATTCAATGCGAACAGCTGAGATCCACTGGGAGGCTTCGAAATGGTGATCGTCAGAGGGGCACCGCCCTTGTTACAGACTCGGATCTTCTTATCGACCGAGGCACCGGCGAGGACGGTGCCGAAGGCAACTGAATAGTTCGACAAAACATTCCAGCCGCCAGAGCCGTCGGAAAGCTCGAAACTCACAACAGGAGACTCGTTGACAGAAGCGCTCAGCGTGAGAACTGCCGTCCCACCATTGGACCAGATAGTAATCTTGGAGATGTACGACCCCTGAGTCTCCCTCAAGAAGCGCAATGCAACAGTCAGACTCTTGCCGGCGTCAAGAGTAGAGCCTACGGTGGGGAAATTCGACGATGAAAACCCAGATCCGAGATTGCCGTCACTGGTGAAGTTGGCATATTCGCTCGAGTTTGTTTGCCACGCAAAACCCGTGAAAGTCAACGTGCCGTTGCCTACGTTCTGGATAAGAGCAGAGCCAGTCAATCCGTCAGGAGTGTCTCGGAGAACCAATCTTCCAAAGGCAACATCGGACGGCGTGGCAGTCAAGAAAGCACCTTGCTTGACGACAGTGCCCTCAAGTGATACCAAGACGCTCGGGGCGTATTCGGCTGGGGGATTGACTGAGAGCGTCAACGCACTGGAGAGCGCTCCAGGAACGACACGCACAGAGGGGTCTGAGAGATCCCAAGTGATGTTGAGGGGGAATGAGGTGCCTGCAGCAACAGCGCCTTGAGGGAGACTCGAGTTGGAGCACTTGAAAGAGGGATCTACAACCGTGCAGCCGTTGACCTTGGTGAGAGCGACGTTGGCCTTGCAATTGACGGTGACACTAGAGGTGGTACCAGCCTCGACGGAGCCGAAGTCAACCGGGCTGGTACAGTTGAGAGCGGGGTTAACCGGAGATCCTAGGGCGACGAGCTTATTGTTGTTGACGTTCATGAAGACGCGCCCGTTTCCAAAGACAGGACGTTGGAACTTGTTGCTTCCTTGAGTGTATGGCAGCGAGATGGGAACCATGGCACCGTCTTGGGGAACGGCGCGGAAAGCCTTGAGGCCGGAGTTGACGTCGGCAACCCAAACAATGCCAGTGCCGGTCTTTCCGTTGTCCGAAGTGACTGTCATTTGTCCAACGCCTAGTCGACCGGCAGCAATCCAGGTCGACTTGCCGGCGAGGGTAAATTGAGGCGCACCTTTGGCGTCGAATCCGAGCTTGTAAGCCACGAGAGGGCCGCCGACGGTGGTAGCGTAGATGTAACCGCCCTCGCCAGGGTAGCTGCCAAATCCGCCGTACAGCGAGAAACCTAGCTCGATGGTCTGCAGAATTCCATCGCCGCCGTCGGGGGCCTGTCGGAAACCACCGAGATTGTCTGCATTCATGACGTAGACTCTGCCCTTCTTTCCTGCAGTGACGCACATACGGTTTACGCCTGTACCCTTGAAGACAGTAGGATCCAGGACGCAGAGACCAGATGAGCCGACGTCTCGGTCACCCGCATCCAGACCAACGTAGTCGTACGGCTGGAAGTAGTCAATGAGACTGAGCTTTCCATCGGATGCCACTTGCATTCTGACGGTACACTCGTCGAGAGTAGACATTGGGACTCTACCGCTGGCAGGAACGTTGCCGTTGGCGTGACCTTGACCGTTTCCGGTGACGAAGTAGACGTTGTTGCCAATGACGGGAAGGCCCATACCACTCTGCCAGATGCCAGCTTTTCCGCCAGTTTCGTTTTCGAGATCAAGAGGCTGGGGCTTCGGTGCGCCCGGAGCGGCTTCCGTAGCCCACATGCTCACCGGGCCAACACCAGGAGTCTTGCTGAC
Source organism: Colletotrichum sansevieriae (assembly GCA_026260285.1). Classification (NCBI taxonomy): domain Eukaryota; kingdom Fungi; phylum Ascomycota; class Sordariomycetes; order Glomerellales; family Glomerellaceae; genus Colletotrichum; species Colletotrichum sansevieriae. The sequence continues at coordinate 63,868 of JAOQIF010000432.1, forward strand.
GGTAACCAGGTAACCCGTGTAGTTCCAGCGACCGCAGTGGGAGCCGAAAGCGGCGACAATGTGACCGTTGAGCTCGGCCAGAGATGGTCTTTGCAGGGCTACGCCTCCAACGAAGTATCTCGCAGGGTCATTGTCGGCGTTGGTGCCGTCAATTACAACGGGGAACTTGTCGACGTCTTCGAGTGAGGGGATACGGATGGCATACATCTTGTAAACTCCGTTGGCGGTGCCTGAGGTGGTTCCGTCCTTGTAACCCTTGGAGAAGACGTACATAATATCGGTCGCAGGGTCGATGATAGGTGTACCGGTGATGCCAATCCAGTTGGGAATGTCTCCACAGTTGCTGTCGGCAGCGGAAAAGGGCGCCTGGAGGGTCCTCTGCTTCAGGATGTTGCCGGTCTTGCTGTCGAATATGCGAATGATATTCATCTCGGAGGCCGTAATGACGAGTTCGGAGCCGCCATCGGGAGTGTAGACTAGAGGCTTGGCCAACCAGAACTCCTGACTGTTGGGAGATGTGAACGTCCACAAGTTCCTGAAGCTCGAGGACCCAGCAATGTTGGGGTCGATGTTGTGATTTGGCAGATAGCCTGATTGCGGCAAATCCTGGAAATCATGGTGTCAAGACGGATTCTTTGGCGCACGAATACACTGATGCCAACTCTCACCACCGGGGCAAGAAGGTACTCACAACATCACGGTACGAATCAGTAGGGGCCAACGAGGCGACAAGCGCCGGCAAAGAAGCCAGTAAACCACGTGACAGCCTCATGTTGGCAGGTGAGGGTGAGAAGCGGATGAAGAGAACGACTGAATACCTGTCTCGACACAGGAAACCCCAGAAGTGCTTTGGGGAATGGAAAGAGCGTAGCACTTGGAGAAGGGGAAGTCGAAGATCGGGAGCAGCAGAGATAATAAACAAAACCCAAGATGGCCAAGAAAGTCAGCCAGGAGCATGGCAGCCTCCAACAACAACCCAAATCGGGCACCGCCGCAGCCCTTTCGTCGAGATCGAAGTTGACCATCCCCATGGCTCGAGCTAACGCAGGTCCAAGGCAGCTAGTCGGAAACGCGCACAACATCCGCTCCATCCAGAGTCCAAGTGGTCGCTCCCATACTCGGAACGGGCTGGACGACGAGCGTGTAAGCCAGGATGCCGAAGAAGTTTCTGTACCTAGGGATGGTGGGCGTTCCTGGGTGGGTTTGAGTAGCTAGGGCGGGATATTGAAGGCGCCAGAGACATTTCTAGGTAGGCGGCAAAGGCATGCCGAGACTTGGAGCAGGGAAGCAACGCCTCTGGCGGGGAAGGCCTCGTCCGTAGAGGCGGAGAGAGGGTGCAAAACAGCAACAAGCGCAAAGCCAGGCTGAGAAGCTCAGAGCGGAGCGTAGACACAGACCGGGACCCAAGTGGTGTGGTGCATCCGTACCAAGGGAGGCGAACGGGCTGGGCTGGTGACTGTGCTCGACAAGACAAGGTCCAGCCAGACTGGCGGATAAGAAGCCATGCGGGAAGCCAGGGATATTCGGATGAAGGGCGTCAGGAAGCAAGCAAGGCACTATTGACCAAGTTGGCAAAGTTGAGTCGCATCGTAAGTGTCGTGGGTGGAATCGGTGGCTCTCGGAGCTGGCGATGGAGTTGATTCGATTGCTTCCATGTCTTGGCTAGCCAAGCGTGAGGCGCGGAAGCTAGTCGCCACGGGTAAATTGGCTGGACATTGTTTGCGAGGCATGGTGGATCTCGGCAGGACGGGTCGAAGACATGGAGAAGAAACAAAGTCGATTGAAGGGGCCAAAGAAAAAAGCAGCCAACGGCCGGGAGCGGCGGGAGCGTGGAACCAGCTCCGATGATGTCGAGAGACTGGAAGCTGGAGTTAGGAGGGAAGAGACGGGAGATTGAGATTGGGTGGCGTGAGAGAGCTAGCCAGATTTGGTAGACTGTATGCTTAAGCGAGGTGTACCTGCAGCTCTGCAGAGCAGGTGCGCCTAGCGAACGCACCTGCCCAACACCAGCACCAGCACCTGTATCTGCGCTTGCGATAGAGGCCTCACCTGGCAAAGTCGAACCTGCAATTTTGGGCTACTGTAGTACAGCAGGACGGGAAAAGGCGAACGCGCTAGTCATGCATGCTGCAGCTGCACCTCGGCCTGCTAAATGCACCATGCAAGGGGAGCAGCACTCGTGTAGGGTAGTGCTCGACCGGAGGGAACTGACCGCCAAAAAAACCCCGAGCTGAAGAAATATGGTTGAGGTGAAAACATGGTTCTGTTAGCCGCCGTCTGCTCTCACTAAGCAAGAAGTGATGACGTCCAGCAAGGTATAAGGTAGCATCCACTTGGGAAGGAATGTTTTAGTCTCTCCTTACTAGGTAAGCTCTGTAGTTTCTTGAATAGTTCTTATGTGAAGTAGCTGGAGAAAGAGCAGCCACAGTATGCACTGAGATCACTCCTGCCTGCTACTCTCAATACCCTACCTAGTAAGTATCTCTGGTCTTTCCATGGCGGAATCCCGGGCGCTCCTTCCGTGGAGCCCTTCCATGTGTGGAAGGGGCGGGGTAGTAGTCGTACCTGCATCGCGGCTGCCTCTCGCACCTCATTCCGACTTGCTAAATCGTCCCTTCCGCATGACATTTGGCTTTCTTCCATCTTCCTCTGTGGAGTTCTCAGATTCTCTCTCAACTTGCCCATCAAAATTCCTGTCGTCACCCTTGCCTACTTTATATGCCTGCCGACATTGCCGAGACTCCCTTTTCTAGGCGCCCAGTTGAAGGACGCTTCCTTTTAACGTGTTCCACCCCAGCACATGGATCACGATGAATCCCAAACATTGGACTCAACACTCTGCATGGCGGCATTTCGTTCAAGGCACTCGTCTCGTACGACTGACTGCAGCCTCCAATCCAACCCTTCGCCTCGATGTCGCCCTGGGCTCGTCCTCGGCACAACCGATTCCCTCCCTGCACTCGAGCTACTGGCGCAGGGACAAACAGACCACAGACACAGGTCTTATCCACGAGGGACTACCTTTCCCTAGGGAGCCCGTTCATCCCATCTCATCGCACACCGTCTTGCGCTTGATCTATTGCCATCCCGTCTCCTCGCATGACAGTCAATTCAACTTATCACCGCCGCGTCTGCGTTTCTCGACTCTTGCCAGGCGCGTCTTCGCAGTCGCTCTGCGATCGTCGGCTCTCATCGCGAACCGATCGTACTGTCACAATCATTCATTCTTCTTATCCCCATGGACACCCGTTTCGACGGCCTCATAGCCCGGGAAGCTATCGGACGCCCACGCAACGACGATGCGAGCTAGTGAGGTCCGTTGGTCTAGCTGGCCACGAGTGCCCCTGCCGCCACTCATGATTCGTGATCCTCACGGCAGATGCGAGACCCTACGCGAAGGCCACGCCCAGCCCAGCCGCTGGGGGACTGCGCGGATCGGGAGATCAACAGTGATGCGCCATGTTTCCGACTGCGGCTGCTGCAAACACGTGTTTCCAACGCCATGAACAGTCACCGGAGAGGTTGGCTGGCTGGTTTTGATGGAACAGTGCCTTTCACTTCACCCTTCCACTTTCACCCTTCCATCGTCATCAGGCTACTGCTTCTCCGCAGTTGACGCTATTCATTAGCCGAGTGAGAAGTTAAATGCCATTACATAGATACCTCATTCCACTTCCACTTCAGATCACATCGGCTCAGCCTATCCCGCGACAGCCCACCTTCTTCAATGTGGAGTATACAATTCCGATCGACCTCACAGACCGTTTCGCTAAGCCGCAGCCGCCTGCTCACTTTGTTCACCGCCATCAACGCACGCCTCAACGGCGGACTCCGCCTCCTCCGTCATCCCCGAGGCTAAGAATCGTAACCGTCGCCACAGGCCAAACTCGTAGCAAGAATACTATCGATTTTCAATAGTCCTCCTCACGTTGCTCTGTCTTAGCGCGTGGGATCTCTCTTTCGTCAATGTTTCGATCGCTATCGACGAGGGAATCACGTAGTCTGACCAAGACTCCGTTCCCCGGCGATAAAGTTGCGGTCAGGCGATGTTTCTCCGGCCCCAAGTCCAGATTCTCAAGACCATCAAACCGCTGCAGCATTCTCACTACCACATACCCTGCCCTAGTCAAGGCAAGCTGCTGCCCGATACAGATACGAGGGCCCCCGTTGAACTGTTCTGCGTCAGCGAATTCGCAGGAACACCCGCCTCCAACTTAGTACATACCGGCAGATACTCCCAACCAGTCAACTTCCCTTCCCATCGCTCAGGCCTGAACTCCTCGGCATCTTGTCCCCACATATCCTTCCTTCGATGCATGATGTAGACAGAAAAGTTCACTGTCGTTCCCTTGGGCACGAAGGCCTTAGCCTTCCCGTCGGGTCCGCCCCCGCATGGCAGCGTCGTGTCCCTGACCGCTCTTTTGCCGTTGAAAGGGACCACGGGATAGAGCCGCAATGTCTCGTTAATGACATGCTGAAGATACTTGCACGACTTGAGGGACTCAAAACTGATGTTACTCGGCGCCTCGTAGGACCCAAATTCCCGAATGACCGTCCAGCGGAGCTTCTGGTATCTATCAGGGTCTCGAGCCAGGACAAAGAAGATCCACCCGAGAAGAAGGGCAGTTGAATCCCGTCCGGCAAACAGGATAGATAGAAGCTGATAACGAAGGTCCACCGGATCCGGACACTCGGACGCGAGGTCTCTGAAGAAAGTCGTACGTGGGTTCTTCGGAGTGACCCATTTGCTTCTCCCTGTCGAGTCTGTCCATCGCGTCGGCGATGCGGTTGTCCACGAATGAGTGACACAAGTCGCATGCTTTGGCGAAGCCCGTAGGCCACACGTACTTCCCCAGGTCGAGAAACTCGTCTCGCAGCTCAGCGCCGTCCATAGCCCGGTCGAACGCAGCCGCAAACTCGGCCTCGGTCGGCCGTGACCTGGATCCAGCTTTTTGGGCCTGGCCGTGCTTATCTCCCAATCCGAAAAGAAACTCAACAGAAAACTCCATGGTCATCCGATAAAACAGAGGCAAAAGATCAACTCTTGGAGTCCACCCACCCTCATCTTTGTCCCTGCAAAGTGCTTCCATCATATTGCTTACATGCCTCTCATCGACATCCATCCTACTTATCTGCGCCCTCGTGAACGCAGGCCTCAACATCGCCCTTGACCGGCGCCAGGACTCTCCGTCCTGGATGAATATCCCAGATCCCAGCAGGGGTCCCAGCGCGACTGCACGTTCATCGCCGACCTCGAAGTCGGCGAACTGTTTGATGAGAACAGCTTGGACAACGACCTCGTCCGCCGTGAAGATGCCCGGGCTCAAACCGACGCGGTAGGAACAAGTCAGAAAGCCTGTTGAGAGTAAGAGACTGCGGAGGTATTCTGGGCCTCTTCCTTCGCGAATGGCTGCCATTGCGTTCACGACTACGTCGATGCCGAGGGGATATCGGCTCCGAAACTTTGGAACTGGAAGGCAGCCATGGCGGGCGACGAGGCGAGAACGATGCCAGGATGAGAGGATGAGGTAGGCGGCGAGGGACGCTACAAGGGATACCACAGCGACGAACGGTGATACAAAGAGAAGCATGTTGAATGTTATGTTGCTCGTTTACTGGCTGATCAAAACGATGGCGATTCTCATCATTGAGCCTCAGAAGCGCGAAGCTCGAAGCGGGGGGAAAGAGGTCGGGAGATGGAAAACCTAACCGGATAGATACGGATAACCTTCTTTGTGAATCTTATGTCTAACGGCAATGCTGTCCATCTTCCCACACATCCATCACAAGCTATCAGTGGTACCCATGCGATGTCAACTTCCGCAGTGACGAGAGTTTGCGAAGATTGGGTGCTTGTTCCGGCCTGAAGCCCATTTGTCGATTTTCTGATGAGACACACGATAGACCGGACGAGTGCCTTACGGCAGTGGTCGAGGAACCCTCAGAGCATGAGCTTGAAGTCCCTAGCTTTTCTGCTGCAGGGATGAACCAGCAAGAAGCCGTGGAGCCGGATCGTTCTCCGATCGCGACTCTTTGCGATGCCGATCATTCGGACGACTGCTGTAGATAATGTTTGAGAAAATTCCGAAACGGCAGAGTTGCCAGAACGTTAGAAATAGTCTGGCCAAGCTTACGCTTAGGAGCGTCTATAAAAGACTGTGGCTTAGACACATCCACCCCATCCAACCGAGTGCCCTTCTCCTTTGATTCGTCGAGCAACTCGGAGACAAGCTCATTATGCACCTCACTAATTGTCTGGTAGTTTACCGCAACACGTGCCACGCCGCTGCGTAAGTCTATCACCAACCACACCAGGCTCGATGGCACAAACCGCCCATCCTGACGAACCGTAGAGGCTGAAGATACGGGAGGCGACATCGCAGACGTCCAAGTATGCCGGAAGATCGCACCCGGACCCGATTGCGACGGGCCGTGTCCCGACGGCTGGCGGAAAGTCGGCATGAACGGCCACAGCGACGAGCGATCATGCTGGTGCTGCTTGAAGACGGACGACTGCTTAGCTGCCGTCAGGGTTCCGTTCCCACCAGCATCGTCTAACATCACAGCTTGATTGTCAGAGCTGAAGAAGCCAGAACACGTCGTCGAGTCATCGCCGTTGTCTTGCTTTCTTTGAGGGGCTCTCGTCGGCGTCGCACCCGCCCTTCCATGCCGCTCGCTGCTTCGATCCTACGAGACACGACTCCGGCACCAAGCGCGGGGGGGCTCTGCCGGAGATGAGCATGACCCTAGTCATCTTTCCTCGCTTGACATCGCGATTCGGAATCCACGCTGGAGCTCCGTCCCTTTTTCATTCTCCATTGGACCAGCCATCGAGCCCCCCCGTAAAGATGCGCAGGACCTCGGACCGTCCCCGCAAAAAGACATTCGGCGGGCCCGCGAATCAGGGGTGATCCGCGTCGAAGTGACCCTTTTCTGCAGAGAAAATACGAGCCGGCTGAGATTTAGCGGGCTCGGCAATGCAATCGAGGGAACGATGGTTCCCACTTGGTCAGGGTCGCAAGGGGGGGGGGGGGGGGGGGAAGTTTGATGACCATCGGCCGTGGCCCGGGGTCTTTGTTGGTTGCG
>JAOQIF010000433.1:0-70877 GCA_026260285.1 Colletotrichum sansevieriae
CACAGTATATACAGTATTAATAATACTGTGTTATGTAATATACCTCTATATAGTATATAGGTATGTATTATAGTATATACTAGTATTTTATAATATAAAATACTATAATATCTTATATATACGTATATATTAATTATAAGTCTAGCATTCCTAGCCCTTATATTAAGGTTAAGCTATGTTTTTAGTAATCTATTCGCTATAATATAGTATTAGAGCTTAGGGTCTAGTCTAGCTATTATATTAGCTACCTAGATCTGCTCTAGTTATTAGTAGGGGCTCTCCGCTTTAATCCCTTTATAGTAATTAATAAAGCTCTAGTATAATTATTCTAGTTACTAGTAAGCTTATTTAAGCTAAGTTTATATACTAAGGATCCTAGACCCCTTATTAGCTATGCTATTAGTTGTCTAGTCTTCTATTATTATCTAAGTAATATTCTTTACCTTATTATTATATCTAATAGAGAGGTATAAGGTCTATTACTTTGCTATTAATCCTTCTAAGTACCTAGTGGTATATAATACCTTCTTAAGGTCTGAGGTAATCTTATTTATTTTAAATCGCATATTGAGATTAAATATAAATTAATTATAATTAGTCTAGGTACCCCTTATATACCTAAATATTAGGAGGTGCTTCCCCTAAAGTTCTAACTAGTGCTTCTTCGCCTCGGGGTTACTATTAATAACTACTTAATAAGTAATAGGGTTATCTATTAGGATTAATAGTTAGCTAGCCCTTAAAGCCTTAAGATATTTTTATTTATACTTTAGTTAATTCTTCCTTTCTTCCTCTTTAATAAGATAATCTAATTTAGCTTCTATTAATTAATTAACTAGTTTTTTATTAATACCCTCTTTATTATTCTAATTACTAGGTATCTTATCCTGAGTTTAGCTATTTAATAGCTCCTATCTAGCAGGGGATCCTACCTCCCTAGTAGACCTGCAGGTAGGTATTATTATTATATATTATATTACTCTAATAATTTATACTCCTATTAATATAGGTAGAGAGAGAAGAATATATTATAAAAAGGTATAATATAGAGTAAGAGACTTAGTATAGATAGGTATAAGGTAGAAAATTTATTCTTCTCTAGCCCTTCTAACCTACTATATAAGGGTATATAAGAGCTAGAGGACTTATCTAGGGAGCTACCTAATACCCCCCTTCTATAGACTTCCCTAGGATAGCCTATTAACTAAGGGCTACCTGGTGTTCTCCTTCTATAGACTTCCCTATAGTAATCCGATAAGCCCTTTTCCCTATGATCTCATCCTGGCTCGTGACAAAGCGCAGGTGCCGAGTCGAGTAATTTCGTCATTTGGGGCGTACGTAGTTACGGTGGCCGGCGGTGCACTCCCTGTATGGTCTATCGAATCCTGGCTTAAGATGATGGCAAGTACAGTGTATGGCAAAATTCAAGTGAGGAAAATCCCCTTATTTGACCTTTATCTGAAGACTCTCCCCATTGATTGCGTGCCAACTGAAAAGGCAATGAGAACAATCACGACATCAGGAAGAGAAGAAGTATCAGACTTCAGAAGCAAGGTAGAAGATTTATTCCACCTTGTAGGAATTTCATACGTTCTGTTATGTTATGTTCCAGGAGTAGGAGGGAGAGATCGCGGTGTTTGTATAAACCACATCCAACCAAACCCAACTACCGCTTCAACTATGTGCAAGAAAAAAGTCGTCGACGATTGATTTACTCAGATTCAGCCAACGACACCAAGCTTACTGGAGAGTCTGGACAATGGCGTTGTAAGCCGGCTTGGGGTTGAAGTTGGCATCGAACAGGAGCGGGTTATTCTGCGCCCTCCAGCTGTCCGGGTCACGAACGCCCCAAACAGTGATTCCAACACATTGAGGCACCTGGAGACACGCGCGAGTGACGGCCGTGTAGTCGTTAGCGCTGGCGCCTACAATGTCCAATTCCGTGATGGCGACCTCTTTGACACCACTGGCGGCAAGTGCCTGGAGGGCGCCGAGAGCATTGCCGCCCTGGTTGGCCTGGAGGTGAGCCTGAGAGCCTGTTTCGTTATCAGCACATCGAGTCCATTTCCCCTCACCTCCTGGACGAAAAGCACATACCAATACCGTCAATGGGAATGCCCTGGTCGATCCATTCCTTGACCTTACGAGCCAAGGCCTGGGTCTTGGCGTAATTGGCCTGGTCGAGGTTGTAGTCGTTGATGTACAGCTTGGCCGCAGGATCAGCAGCCCTCGCGGCGCGAAAGGCAATGCCGACGAAATCCTCGCCGAGGACTTGGGAGAACACGGAGGAACGAAGGGATCCGTCCTCGTTGAAGATTTCGTTCACGACATCCTGGTTACAGATGAGCCCAACAGGCCAAACCCTGAAGAAACGGTGTCGCATACCCAGTGGTAAATCTTGCCCTTGTAACGTCCCATAACCGCATTGATGTGGTCCTGGATGACCTTGGTCAGACCTGCTCGGTCGCGTACGTTGTTCACCCAGCCCGCGAGCTGCGAATGCCAGACCAAAGTGTGGCCGCGGACGAGCTTGCCGTTCTGCTGGGCAAAGTTGACGAGATAGTCAGCGTTGGCCCAGTTGAACTGGCCACGGTTGGGTTCGATTTGGTCCCATTTCATTGAGTTCTCAGGCGTGACTTGGCCGAAGTTGGCCTTGATAATGTCGGCACTCTTACCAGTTGTCAGGCGGTTCTGGTCGCTGCAGGTGCCGTAGTACTGTTTCTCCTTGGCCTTGATGAGCTTATCGATGCTCTGAGCGGCTTGTCGCTCTTCGAGAGGGGCGGCGAGGACGGACAGAGGTGCCAGAAGGCAGACGAGAGAGGGGAGGTACTTCATGCTTGCTTAGAGTACGCGACGCGCTCAAGACGGTCACAGCTTGGCTGCCGAGATTGGGTGCTAATCCGCATCGAGGCTCCTGGCCTTTTATGAGCTGTGAGCGGGCTCCTATTCGATGAACAGATACCTGCGGACATAACTTCTTGACTACTGGGAACTCTCTAATCGATTGTAACGCCAGGACTGCTGCCCATCCGCCAAGCCGGGTAATTGGCAGTATCTCCAAATTAATTGCTAGACTTGATCAAGGTCCCCATTCTCAGATACCTGTTCAGTTCAACCCATTTCGGAAATCCAAGCTCGGCCCTCGCAAGCCGTGATGAGACAAGAGGTAAGATTGGGTGCGCAAAGGGTTGAGTCTAGACTACCATCGGAAGATCAACATGGTTAGATCGTTTCCTGGTGCGGGGAAGAACAGAAAATACCTAGCGGCTGAATGCAATCCTTGCTTGGGAGTGTTTGACGTTGATATTAGCCACGATGGGATATCGCATCTAAGCCCATTGTGGGTGTCCGACAGTAGCATCCGAGCAGTGCAAGACCCGAGTTTTGCGACGCCCCGAACTTTCGATGGAACCCCCGCCAGTGTTACCTGTACACATGCCGGATGATACGCTGGATGATTGACCTAAGTCCCGGCGCTTGTACGCGGATGATTTGGCTGTATTCGTGGCCTTCGACGACCTGATATTTGGTGATCCGGTGGCGTCATTGTAGCCAGGCAAGACACGGTTATGTCAAAGAACACACCGAAAGAAGCGTAATTGCGAGGCTGTTTCGGCGAGACTGTCTTTCGATAATTAAACACACGCTCCGACGAAGAAGCTGTACACAAGCTCCACACAAGCTTCGTTGACATCGATCAATCCTTTGGTAGAACCAGGGAAAGCCTGTCGGCTTAAGGAACCGAGCGTGCCATTTCTGTTGACCAGTCACGTAGACTATATTCCTGATACGTTGGTTCGTCGTAGTGCGACTCTGCCGCCACCCAGCCGCCGACAAATTCGCTCTTCTGCCTCATTCCTTCGACTGCGTACTGTCTGTGCTCACTCAGTACCGTTCTAAGCTGGGATGGCCGCGTCGGCCACGAGGCCCTCAATCAGGCGCCTGGAAGGCTCAAAGACCACGCCTTCATAACCGGGAACCGCGTTCAACCGAATACGTCCTTCGGCAATCGCAAAGCCTCCGCAAGTGATTTTGGTGATCCTCACTCCTGGATGGAACAGGTCCAGGGCTAGATGTTTGTCCAAATAAGCACCGACCGCATTGAGGAAATGCTGAGGTTCCTTTTCGTTCTGGTCTTCTCTCCAAGCCCAACCCTCATCTGACTTGCCACCAGCGAGCCTCTTGCGCTTCCTGTTTTCTTCGTCATCGAAGAGGGCTTTCCGTTTCGTGCCTCTGCCCTTCATGAGGATCTCGCCCTCTTTCACGAACCTTGCCAGATCATCCGACGCAATAAGGACTTCAATAGACTTGATCCCCAATTTCTCCGCCGCTTGTTCGATCTCGCCTTCACCATCCATTGATGCGGCGGCAGGAATATAGAAACCTAGGGTTAAGGTCATGTCTTTCGCCAAGGACCCTTGAGAAGGAAGGCCTGCATCCTCGATCCACCTCTCCCACGCCGTGGCGAGGTGCCTTGTTCCCATGCGCATATGGCTGATACGACAATCGAAAATGCTGGACAAGAAGTCGACAACAACGCTCTTCAAAGGCGTGGGCATGTGCAAGAGTAACAGGGGGAGCCGTAAGAAGTCTCCATCGTCTGTCGAGCTGGTGCCTGCGGGCAATCCGGGAATATCAAGCTGATTTGTGGGCTGTAAACCATCTAGCGCATGGGGAGGTCTCGCCATCAACGGTAGTAGATATGCTGCGCAAAGTCCATTCTCGTAGGACATTTCAAGTAAGAGAACCCTCTTCTTGGACGAGGTTCCCGCATCGACGGAGTCGCTGCGGAAATCCCGGCTGACATCCGCGTCCGGGTCTTCGGCGCCGCCAAGGAGAGCATCCATACCGACCCAGCGAAACCGAACCTTCTCCAAGGGTCCCAAGCGGCCAACCGAGCTGTCGTGGCCCTCGAGGCCGACCTGTACACCTCTGACCACGTCCCCCACCAAAGTGTCGCGTAAACGCTGCGATAATATGTTCAGTCGAGTAGTTTTCAAGGAATTGGAGCCGACGTAGAGAGGCGAGACGCGGTGTGTTGTAAAGGTGCTGCCGAAGAATCGTGGCAGTGGTTCATTGTCTTCGGGGCTGATTCGGTCGAGGTCTGCGTCGGATGACTGCTCAACTTGGGCTTCACTCTCGGAATGAGCCGCAGCGTTTTGACGACGACGACGAGGCATCGAGGATTCTGGCCAGCGCCTGACGTGCTCTCTTAATGGTCGTGGGAGGCGAGCCGAACCGATGCGGTTTGCGACGCGACACAGGAGAGACGCGGCGCGTTGTAGACGCTAATTCCGTCGAGTATTGGAGATTTCTTAGGATGATATCGTTGGGGAACCAGCTTTGGCGGGCCGCAAAGTTACTTTCATGCAAAGATTGGCGTTCGCCGAGCCTTTGTGGTGTGCTCCAAGATGCCGTCGAAATGTCGCGGGGTCTTGAAGGAAGGTACAGCTTTTGGTGACCAGGTGCTCCCAGGTGGCGGCTGTCCGGCACGGCAAATGTTACAAACAACAGAGACAGCTCAAAGCAGAACCTACAGAACGCATCTCACATTGTAGAGTCTGCATTTGATGAAGCTGGGAGAGCGACATGACCGCTCTACTCTAGGTTGATATTATTCCACACACTGAAATCCTCGTCGATCTTGATGAAGAGTTTACTGTGTCTCCCGTAAGTCTTCTGGCACTAGTCGCTGGTTTTGAAGATCTCGTGACTCTATCTTTTCTCTGGTATTCATTCAGAAGTATCAGAGAAAGCGATGGCAACATCTTAGGTGCGCCGACCCCAGTTCCGATTATGGAACGGCCAGGAAAAGTGGACCCATCGGAGCCAATCCCGAGAACACTGGTTCAGTTTAGATGCAAACATCATGAATTTTGAACCGGGCTCACACATATCATCATCAACAGACTGCAGATTCTGGAAGGATCTGAGCCAATAGTAACGGCGGTGTTCACCTAGCTGACTCATAAGGCTTGCTTGACACTCTGAAGAAATCGTGGCAGTCTCCACTTTGCTTCTCCTAAGGAGGGGAAACGCATAACCGTTTCCAAGTTCGATTTCACGTCACACGACCCCATCCGCGCATGCCATACTGCGCCTAGACTATGCTTTACAAATATACCCCTCCCAGACCGTGAGATGCTACTGATACCGCGTTCTATATGACCCTAATGCAAGTAACTCCGAAATCGCTCAACCCATATGTATGTATGTGTACACGTAAATGCCGCCTATGCCCCCACACAGAAGCCGAAAGAGCCGTCAAATACGTCTGCCTTATTGAAACCCGGGTTTTCTCTCATGTTCATGAGATCATCAATCGTCGGGACGGCGTTCGTGTAATAGAACTTTAGAAGATTCTCCATATCCTCGTCGGTGAGATCGCATATCTCTTCCCAATCATATGCATTGCTCACCTTGATCATCCTGTCATCACATGAATCAGTTAAAACAGGACTGTCTGAGGGGTGGTGTGCCACTCACCAACCCATGCGCTTTGGGCTTTCCTCGGGATTTGGCGCGACCTTACGAAGCTTGCCTCTGAGGGTGCCAATGGCCTCGATCGCATTGCCGGCGTTCTTGGGCAGCTGCTTTGCGATGTAGCGCCGAATGATGGCTGCTAACCTTGGGCCCTTGCCGTTGGTGCTGACCATAATCTGTAGAGGGCCGTCACGGTGGACGCTGCCAAAGTAGAAGTCGCATTCGGGGGGCACGTCGGCGATATTTGCAGGTATCCTCCTCTCTTTGCAAAGCTTCCAGATGGTTGTAGAGGCGACCGGGTCGTCAATGGCCACCAGGACCATGTCTGCGCCATCGAGGTCAGAGGGTTCGAAGAGTCGGTCGACGTGAGTGACTTCGCCCTGGGCTACGCGGTGCGCTACCTCTGGGTTAAAACCTGAAGTAGGACAGACAACGGTGACATTCGCGTCTGCATTGAGACAATTCAGGATTCTGCCAGCAGCAACCTGTTCCAGAAACCGAATTAGCATCATCAGGAGCAATAAAGGCGAGCATTCGCCGTGCGGAAGGCGCAAGCAGAGCGCATTCGCGTACCTCGCCACCTCCAACGACCAAAACTTTCTTGCCCTTGATCTGCCAAGCAAGAATGAGACTTCCGCCGCCCTCAACCTCCGGGAACTTCTTCGAAGGCGACTTGTCGGTCATGATGCGGTGCGAAGCTTAGCTGGGTTGCTGAGGGTTGACACAAGTCCGGTGTCTGTGAGCGAGCTGCCGAATAATATAATAAACAACAACACCAAGGTGTAGCAGCTTTTTTTTCTTCCCCCTCTCAAGAGTTGCGCTGGATTGCTCATGGAAAGCAAACACCGGGAGAAGCGATAAGCGCGTTGATAAACCAGCGCCCCACCATCGACAACTGCGCACGTGCCACCTAGGGGTGCGCTCGGAGAGAGGCCAGTCATAAAGAGGTACTTCTGTCTCACCGCCTTTCCGCAAGGCAAGCCCGTATCCATTTATTTTATTTACTGTCTGTCTGTGGGTCCAAGCTCTTCCAGTCTCGTCACTACCTGTACCTACCTAAGGTACCTACCTTTGCCTTTGGCTTTCTTTTTAGTGCGTACTGAGGTACAGGGCTGAGGAGACCCGTGAGGTGGAATGAACTCCCCGCTGCTGGTCAAATGCATCGCTGGCAGCCCAGGTGCCCCTGTGCCCCCCTTCCCCCGCCCCCCAAACCTCCAACCTCCAACTAACTCCAGCAAGGAAAGTGCCTGACGAGCACTAGAACCTGGAACTGGAACCAACCGCTCCATCTGTCTACCTCGCCTTGCCTCACACTGTCACCACCATCTTCAACTACCACCCAATCTACCTACTTTACTGCATAGTACCTTACATACCTACATATCTACCTTGGTACTTCGCCTTGCCTTACCGTACCGTACCTTACCTGCGTTTGCTACTCGGACCCCTCCTCTTCGCTGTCATCATCCACTTCACTTCCGCAGCCTCCGCTCTCTTCCTTTGGTCCTTGTTAACCGCGGTTGTCGCCCATTATTACTCCCGTGGATGGGATCGTGAACTCACTCCTTGTGCACCATGTCCGGCCGCAAGCTGGGAGGCGGCCGCATCTTGGGTAGCGGGAAAGGCCTCGCCCCTCCCACGCCTCCCGCGGTTCGCGGCCACCAACGAACAACGAGTCCCTTTGCTCCCTCCGAAAGCACGCTGTCTCTCAACTCATCCTCGGCATCCCCTTCCGTCTCGAGTCCCCTGCCCGACTTCTCCCAGGATCTGACCTCCAACATCAGCGTTGGCGGCCCCTCGAGGTCGGCCACCGCCACCTCGTCGAAGTTGGTCTGCCCAATATGCGACGAGGAAATGGTAAGTTGCATGGGAAGGTCTTCGTCGAGGCTAGGCTGACCTTTGGCCAAGTTGACGCTGCTTCAACTGAACAGGTGACGATGACCGCTCGTTTGCGACTGTGATCTTAGTCTCTGACCCTCCTCAGACATATCGACGACAATCACCAAGAACTGCCCGAGGTTGAACAGGACGAAGTAAGGACTTGGTTCGACAAGCAGGTCCTAAAGGCGAAAAGGTTTCAACCGCTCTCAATCATCAACCAAAAATTGCGAGGTCTCGATGTCTTCGAATCCAATGAATCCATGCCAATTGCGCCTCCAACTACTGCCAAGCTTGTGGAGGGCCCGATTGATCCGGACGAGTTCATCACTCGATCCCATTGGCAGCGCCAAACGAGCAACGACCGATGCACCGATCCTACATGCGCGAAGGGACTAGGGGCAGTGAATGGCAGCATTAACTGCAGAAACTGCGGCAGGTTGTTTTGCGAAGAGCATACCATGTACCAGATGAGGTTATCAAGGTTGGCACAGCATGACCCTGTGCGGGGATACTGGGTCAGGGTTTGCGAGACATGCTACAAGTCCAGGGACGGGTACAATGATCACAACGGCGTGTTGATCGATCATACATCGACTTTTGCGGACTTGCGACGAAAGAGAGTGGAGAGGCAGAATTTGGAGGTGGCCAGACTGGAAAAGCGTCTCACAAAGCTTACGCAGCTGCTTGCGAATGCGCCCGAAGAGGTCGCGAACAACGGCGGAAATCTTCTCTCCCCAGTCGCAACTCTGACGGGACAGAAAAACCAAAGAAAACTACTTGAGCAGTCTGTCGTTACCTGGGAGGACGACGCCGCCGTCACACAATGTCCTTTCTGCCAGCAAGAATTTGGGTCGTGGACCTTTCGGAGGCACCATTGCCGGATATGCGGGAGGGTAGTCTGCGCTGACCCGTTGACGGGCTGTTCGAGCGAAGTGGGCTTGAGTGTAGCCAATCGTGAGTCCCGTGTGTCGCTGCCTGCACGAGCATCGCATCTAACAGCACCAGCCACGAATCCCGCGACTGAGAAGCCACCAACAACGGCACAGTCCGGCCAGATGAGCGTTGACATTCGCATGTGCCGCGACTGCAATCACACAATCTTTTCAAAACGAGATTTTGCCGCGACTGTTCTGCATAAACCACCAGATCAACGCGCCTATGAAACCCTTCGTCAGTTTGAGCGCGGCATCCGCCAGCTCATGCCCATCTTCCAGCGAACGCTGCTTGCCCTTCAACCAGAAGGCGAAGACGGCCCCGATCCTTCAAAACCACCGCCATCACATGCGCAGATCCAAGAGGCTTCCAAGATTCGTAAACGATTGACCGATGCCTTCACTAAGTACGACATAGCGGCGCGCCGTCTACGCGACATGAAGACCAAATCAAAAACACAGTTACGCTTGCAGCAAGCTGTCTACGCCGCTGCATCCACCTTCCTCCACACCCATATGCTCACTCTCAAGTCCGTGCCTCAAATTCTACGCTCTCGTTCCTCTCATTCATCGCGCCTCATCGCTCTGCAGTCAGGCAGCGTCAACGGCTCGTCCTCATCTCTTCACCTCTCGCCACTCCGCAACGGAGAACTCGCAGAATCCGAGACGGCGAGCCAGGCCAGCGAGACCAGCACCGCCGTGTCCCAGCTGGAAACGGAGGAGAAGGAGGCAAGGGAGCGTCTGGTCGTACTTGAAGAGCAGCGGTTCATGGTGCAGCAGATGGTGGACTCCGCTCGCGGGGCACGACGGTTCGAAGAGGTGAGCGCGCTCACGCGCAACATCGAGGAGCTCGAGCGGGAAATCGAAAAGGCAAAAAGGCTCGTCGGCGGCGTGGAGCAACGATGGGAGGGGTTGTACTCGTCTGGCCTCACGCGATAAAGGAGGCCGCCAATAGCTGCGTGGAGCGACCTTTTTCGAAATAATCACTATCGCATTGCAAGGCGTTGTAGGAGCTTTGGTACGGGGGTTTTTCGGGGTCGACAACGAGGAGCAATAGTATTCGCAGCCGCGCACGCTCAGCGTTGGTTCAAGAAAAAGCTTGAATTTTGGAAAAACTCCTCCAAGGACAAAATAATAAAGAAGGGAATTTGTTCCTTTCGCGTAACCAGTGATGTCAACCCCAGCCAACGCCATCTCTTGAAAGCAACATCGAGGGTCTATGCTCTCCTTTTGGTAATATATAAAAGTAATAATGTTAATAAACGGCCGGTCCGTGGTCTTTCACAAAACCAGTTGAGGGCTTTCTCCGACGGGGTATGACAGCAACAAAAACAAGCCCTCGACCAGACTCTTCCTCTGTCGGCGACAAGCGTCTCAATGCACCACTCCCTCGACGCCGCCGAGGAATCTCCTGACGCGATCCACCTCCAGGTCTCCCTTCTCGCTCTCCACCGCCCGCAGCAGGCCATCAACGACTGCGTCCACCTGGTCTTCGGGCACGCCGGTGCTGATGGCGACCACGCGGCGGTACTTGATCTCGACGTCCTTGCTTCGACCCTTGAGGGCGGCGGCCATCTTGCGCGTAACGTCCCTCCTCGCCGACACGGCGTTCAGCCTGGCCTTTAGAACGGCCGCGGAAGGAAGCAGGCCGGCCTCTTCGCCGTCTCTCGCCGTTTCCAGGGCGGCTCCGAGCTCCGTCTCCCACGATGACGACAGGGCGTCGGTGCGCCCGGCGCGGTTCTGCTCTTGCATCAGACGGACCTGCTCCTCCTCTCGTGCATGACTCAGGTTGGCGACTTTCTGGCGGGCGAGTTGCTGCTTCTTTAAAGTGGCCTGCATTGCTTCGAGAGTTTTCCTCGCTTCGCTTAGTTGTACTGAAGTGGTGCGCAGTGTCGAGTGAAGAGACTCGATAACGGCTTGTTTCGTCTTGACTTCGCTCTGGAACGTCGAACTTGCCTCGTTCAGGAGATGTGTGATAGCTGCGACTATTAGAATGGTCACTTGGACAAGGGGTAAGGGCGGGAACTCACACGATACTATGTCGTCACTGCTCTCTTTTGTGCGCTGGCTACTCACAATACCATTCTTCTCGAGGTCTCCTCCATTCATGTCCGGCATACCATTCGTCAAGTCATTCGCACCCTCATCTGCGGCATCTCCTCCAATACCAAAGTCAACCGGCCGAAGGCCAGCTCTGTTGGCGATGTTCGGATCGGCTCCAACTTCCAGAAGCTGCGAGATTATGCTTCTGTTGCCTATCCTTGCCGCGATGTTCAAAGCTGTATCGCCGGCATGGTCTTGGGCATTGACTATCTCAGTCATGAAGCGGGCGATTCCCATCTTAGGTTGTGATTGCGGTTGGGACTGAGAGCTGCTCGGCGCGCTATTGCCGCTGCCGTTGGTAGCACCTTGGGCGTTGGGGACGCTGCCTTGCCTGACCACCCATTCCAAGAGGCTCTCGAGGTAATACCGACTGGCCGCGTTCCTACCCTTTACGGCGCTAGTCATGGCAATATGATGCAGAACAGTGCGTCCCTTGCTATCACGAACTTCAATGGTGCTTCCGAGTACGTCGAGAAGATCGGGAAATAATCCGAGGTCCATCGAGTTCGTTACAACACACGCCCTTACAAGAGCCGTCTCGCCTGAAGCGTTGACACGGAAGGGGCTGGCGCCCGCAGCAATAAGCGCCCGCAGGAGCGTCATGCGCGACAATGTGGCGGCCCAGTGCAGAGCGGTATGGCTTTGTTGGTCTATGGGCATGTCCAACTCAATAGGCGCAAATGACCTGAGCATTTCGTTCTTGGACTGATCAGAAGCCGCCGAGTCCATGAAGAGACTCATCAACATGCTCCTCTTCGCCTCGGCATCTGGAGACATCTCAAATGGTAGCGGCGTCAAAGGGCTGTGTCCATCGTGAGCCGGAGCATTCGCTTGCGAGTAGATGAACGACTCATTGGGCTCGGTTGGTGACCCGGGGAAAACACCCTGATACATCTCCACTGAGTTGTTGTATCCTCCAAAGCTGTCGGCCGGGGTCATTGTGACTCGCTGACGCTTGCGTGGCGGTTCTGGACCATCACCTAATTGCTGACTGGCTCCCTGTGTTGAGTATGCTGAGTCGACCTGTTGCCCGTAGTCCGAAGTGTAGCTCTGCTGGGAGTTGCCAGGAAAGTCGTCACCATTTTGCATAGAACCCTGGCGGCTGAAGCTGGGTGCTTTAGTCGGTCCGTTGCGACCCCTGGGACCGGGAGAATCGAGTCGTGCCTTGCTGATAGCAGCGACAGCGTGCGATGCGGTGCTTGAAATGTTCTTGAAAAAGGTACCGTTCAGACCGGTCATACCGTTGGTTCTCGCGTCGTTTCCGGCATTGTACAAGCGTTTCCGTTGAGCAGCCATAGCCTGTTCCTTGGTAGGCGTATTGAAGTCTCCCTGACCTGCTACTCCACCATCTTGTCCCATGTCGTATGTTAAGAGCGGACGAAGAAGCTCCTCGACGCCGTACTGTCGGCAGACTTCGACGCCTCTCTCGAATTTTATCCACGTGCCCTGATATTTTCCGTAACCTCCTTGGACTTTCTCGTGCTCGCCAGTCTGGATCTCCTTCTCGAGGATTTTGGTGCGCTTTCCCTTGTCGACGCCGGCAACTTTGAGGATCTGGGTGGCATTGAGCCAGCTGTCTTGTCGTCGGCGCATGACGGCAACGCCATTGACCTCCATTTCGTAGACATCGACGCCCGAGTAGACGGCCTAGATGTAGTTTGTCAGTGTGACTGCCGCGGAGTAGGTGCACCGAAGCAATATAACATGTCGACTTACGCTGTAAATTTGAGGGGCCTCATTGGCATGCCTAGAGTCGGCATAGCCACGGTAGGCGCCCTGTGATTGCTGGCTTACAGTGAAGGACTGTTGCGATGAGGGTTGGGACTGCGATGCGGAGGGCATCATGGCGGCGGGAGGGGGGTTCTCAGGGTGATTACGTGGTTGCGCAGCAAGGAAGGAGTCGTCGTGGCGGGATTGGAAGGAATGCGAGGCGGGTTGGTTTGTCGTTACCGTAGTCGAAGACATGTGCCAGCGCTAGAGCATCGGAGGCGAGAGTCGGACGGTGGGCGATGAGATTCAGCTGGGGAGGGGAGGTTCCGAAGGGCGGCGGGAGGTGAGGATAAGCCGATTCGATCAATACAAAGCGGCAGCGGTTTCTCAGATGTGAAAGTAGAATGAATCTTTGGTTGTTGTGGCGGACAAGTGAGCCAAAATGCGTGCAGCCGGCCCTTTCTTCGTGGGCATGAATGGAAACGCCAGCTACTTTTGCGCCGAGTCGTACCGCTTTGCGCGGCGGCTTGGAGCGATGGCTGCTTTGTGTGCAGACAGACAGGTGGAAGGTAGGTAAGTGTCCGGTGAGATTTGCATGGGAGAACGCGCAGACGTGGATTGGGGCGGGAGTAGCGCCAATGGGAGGGTCGATAGTCGTTGAAATGGCGAAAGTAGTATGTGTATGGGCACTCCAAGAGTTGATTGTGTCTGGAAAATGTGCTAGGCCACGGCGTCGACGGCGTCGTCGGCGTCGGTGGTTGGTGAGGAAGCGAGCAGTAGACAGGGAGAAGCGGCGGTGCGTACGGAGAACAAATGGTTTCTTCTTGTGTCCAATGTGGATATCGACTGTAGAGCGAGGTCTTTCTTCCTCTGCGTCTTTTACCTTACCTAGTTGGCTACCTTGCCTTAAGCTTGTCCTGGTCGTCCAAATCGTGTCGCCTAGTCGTCGTCCGGGGGCCCGAAAATGAGAAAAAAGGGTTCCGCAGGAAGCTCCCGAAATGGAATTTCAATTAAAGAGTGGGAAGTGGAAAGTGCAATGGGACGTGTCTGTTTCGCGAGGGCGTAGACCGTGTCGCGCGTCTGCTCCCTCGACCTCTGTGACCTTGATGAGGGAGGACCGTGCTGTGGGCGATTGCTCACATGAGTGTCTTATGGCTAGACTTCAGGTCGCAGTCTCCTATTCGTGGACCGGAGCGCACAGACCATAAGAGGTGGGTCCAGTCCGATACATACCGGGTATTGAGCCTGGTACCTAGTTAGGTAAGGCACCTAAGGTAGATAAGCTGGCCAACATCCGAGCCCCTCACCGCAACCGCGACCTGATATTGGGACGAGCGTTGGTGACGCGTGTCAACTCGCCAACCTTATCAGACATGTTATCGCGTTCACGATGGCTGACCTGGGTTAGCGACATACAATGCGAGATGATTAGGGCATTGGTGGCTTGATGAGAGTAATTCAAGCATGATATCTCAACTTCTATTCACCTGGAATAACAGAAGGATGCAGTTTACGTGAGGCTAATGCTGCTTCTTAGCATCTATCTGTGCCTTCGTATTCTCTTTCATCCAGAAGTAATCCAAACGAAGTCTGCGGATTTGAGCCTTGGGTTGTGGTAAACCTCACGGTTGTGTCTAAGGTAGTTTTCCATCTGATGAGTTACCTTAAGTTAAGGTAACTGAGGATTGCGGATTGCTCTTTCCTCTGCCGTCTTGCTCCCCACCGAAGCTTGGGCCACTCGGCTTCTGAGGCACCCCGGATTACCAGCTTGGTTGTTCCGTCACCGCTGCAGGCCAACTCCAAATTTCTGCACCGTACCTTGCCTTACCGCAGCTCCTGCTCTGATATCTCACCTGCATGCATCCTGCTCGACATCGACTCTAACACATGCGTCTCTGCCCAACTGCGAGACACCTCCCGAAGACCACAATGCCATCGCTACCTTGTACATGAATTCCTGCACCATCCTTGCCTCCCTCGCGTTCCTCTCGCCGTCAAGATGCCGACGCTGCGGATACCTCTGAAGAAGCCTGCCCCTCGCCAGCTGGTTCACCACCAATTAGAAGCCGCTCAGTCCATTTCAACGACGAGAATCCCTCTTCCAAAACCTGCGAAGCCTCTACATGTCTACCGCCACCTTCTCCGAGCCGTCACATACTTCCCGCTCGTTTGCCGACCGTACCTAGAAGACCGCGTCAAGTCTGGCTTCTGCCGAGAGCGAGCGAGAGCTACCGCAGCAGAGGCAAAACTTGCCGAATCTAAATACAAAGCCGCGCTTGAAGAAGAAAAGTTCCTCCGCACCAAGGCCCTTGAGGAAGGCAAAAAGAAGCTGGCCGTCTTGGATGCTGCACTCTCAGGCGACGTCTTGCGCTTCCGTCGTGTTCTGTGGCATGTTTTTGGCAGACTGGGCAAGAGACGTCGCGAGCTGATGGCCGCTTTTGTCAAGAAAGAGCCCGATGCACCCTTAGGCGTCCGCCAGCTTGAGGAGAAAATCGCCGAAATGGAGAAGGAAAGACTGAGGAGGGAGGAGTTGCTCAAAGTAGCTCCCAACAAACGTGTCTATGACCGGACCGACCCTACTCCATGGGTGAATCAGAAGCTCAGTCCCATCGAAGAAAATTGGGACACCGTCAAGCTGCGCAAGTTCTTCGACTCTCAAAAGCAGCATCAGGATAATCTCACTCCTCCCGCCGCCTGGCCTCGAAAAAGCCTTCCTAATCAGAACAAGCCCGAGACCCGCATACCAACGCAAGACGAATCCGGCCGGCCGTTGGCTGCGCGAAGGGTTACCAAGTTGACCCGGCGCTGGTGGAAGGAGACAGCAGACAAATTCATGCCACCAGTAGACAAGAAAGACTGGGACCTTCTGCAAAGTATCACGGCGGGTGACGCGCCTCGGCAATTGTGGGAATTTGCCCCGCGCAGACCAGTTGCCGTCGAGAGGGAGGGTCCCAAGAGTTTCCCATGGGCAGCCTATGCAACCATCCCTGTCCGCGAAGTAGAAAAACCGCGGTCTCGAAAGTTCACTCAGTTGACTGGCAAAACGGATGATGGCCCTTTTTCCAAGACAATGAGCAAGGTGCGCGAAGGCTCTCCGTTCACAAACCGACAACTTCGAAGAGAGTTTGGCAAGATGTGGGAAACTTCGTCATACATGGAAGAAGGACAAGGGGGCCAGGGCAGGCCGAAGAAGTTCGTCTGGGGCACTCGACAAGCCGTACTACCAATGCCCTCTGCTGCACAGCAACAAATCTTCGAGGGTGTCGATGCGAAGGGGAAACTGATTAGAGAAAAGTAGCTTCTTCCATGTTTGTCTTGACCGTTATACCCTAGCTCGCGCTTTCTCCATTCAATCCAAGAGACTGGCCAGCTTGGGCAAGGCGTCGCCATCGACGCGCATGCCCATCCATTCATCCATGGCCTTCGCGCCGATGGACTCGTAAAACTTGATGCTCGACTCGTTCCACTTCAGCACCACCCACTCGAGACGTCCGCCGTCCATGGCGACAACCTCCTTGGCCAGTTCAACCAACAAACGCTTCCCATGACCCTTCTTCCGCTCCGTGGAGCGCACGTAGAGGTCCTCGAGGTATACGCCAGGCTTGGCGCGCCATGTGCTGTAGTTGTAGAAATACAAGGCCATGCCGACACCCTCGCCGGCCTCGTTGAAGAGGAGCAGGCACCTGGCGGGTCTGCTTGCCGATGTAGGTTCCGTCACGGGCTTTCCCGGCGTGTATGCGGTATGGTCAGAGGGCGCGAAAGCGATGGTGTTTCCGAGGGAATCTTCGGTGGCCAGGACGCTGTCCAGCTCCTTTTCGTACTCTGCGAGCTCCTTGATCAGGGCGAGAATGACGGGGATGTCTAGCGGGGTGTTAATGTCCACCCATGTACCCCACGCTCATGTCGCAATGGATCTTGAGGATGCTTATGCTCACCTTCGCGACGCGCATGGCGGACGGTGCAGTTCGAAGCGGCCATTTTGTCTGTACCTTACGCTTCTCGATGGTGAAGTACAACTCGGATGGAGCCTCAATTGACAGAGACAAAATGGTATTTGTAAGGCCGAAGCTTTCGTTGTTGAAGGGCGCGCCTACGTCGTAGGTGGAGAATATGCAGGTGCCCCTCCAAGTTGTTGGTTATTTCGACACATGTTGAGCCGTCTTCACCGCCTTCGGGGTCTGTGTTTCATCACGTCGAGTCAAGCTTCTTGATGAACAAGAAACAAAACATATACACGGCGTTGCGAGAAGATGCAAAGCGACGTACGGCCATCACAAGAGATAGCCGAGAGACGCCACTGACTGATGGCGTATGGGAAGGTGGAGGGGCAAGCGGATGACAACCCAGTACCGATATCTTATCATCCATAACGATGGTGACATGCGGGGACCTATTCCGTCACTATCAAATCTGACAGGTTTTCTACTGCCATATACTACTTCAGTAAGTGCCTAGTCGGTCGGCCTTATCGGCAAGAATCCCCTTGAAATCCGACGTACTCGACAGCCGCGCCGACACCGGGCCGTTGTCACTGAGACTCGCAGTGAGTGAAGGATCCGATGAACGAGGCGAGAAACAATGACGATTGAAGCAACCGTCTGAACCCCCCACACACATTCGCATCGGCGGCTTTCCGACCTGCCTGTTGCGCCATCGGTCCCTGAGATGCGCTCAGCGACCGCATCCCCGCACCAGCTCCAATCCCCCCTGTTCACTTTCGGTGCATCATGCTATAATGTGATTATGCCATGACTTTTTCTTTTCCTATGAATGATGAGGGGTGAGCTCTGGGATTGTGATCCGACCAACTGAAACCCCCAATTCCGTCGTCCGCCAGCACCCGGGGTCTTTCTTACTTATCAAACAAGGTCGCCAGTTTACAGCAACCAACAAGACTCGTCTTTGACATTCACAGAAACCAAACTCATTGGAAACCAATGATCATGCTCCTCCCCCCGCCAAACCCGACCCTCAAGGGTCACAAGCTGTTGATCCTCTCTCAATTCAAAGTCGATGATGAATACCTTGCCCACCTTCACGCGGAATTTCCTGACCTCAAGGTCGTCTTTCACGAGCTCGGTTTCTTTGAGAAGAAGCCCCAGCCGGATTTCAATGATGATGAGTGGAAGGACGTGACGGTGCTGCTCACGGGGAGCGCTTTGCCGGACCCGGACGTTGCACCCAAGCTGCAGTACGTCCAGCTGCAGAGCGCCGGCGCAAACCACATCTTGAAGCATCCGTTGTTCAAGGATACCGACGTTGCTTTTGCTACAGCGAATGGCGTTCATGGGTAAGTCGCAGACTCATCCCATGAACCGGCAAGGACGACTTCTTACGTGAAGACAGACCCCAGATATCTGAATGGATTATCGCGACCTTCCTCTCATTCCAACATCAACGTGTGTCCCAACCCATCACTTGCTACTTCATGAGTCTCACCGCCGCATAGTCCCCAAATACATCGACAACTTCCGCGCGGGAAAATGGTCGCGCGGCAATGACTGGGTGGAAGACGCCGTCGGTCGCACAATGCAAGTCTTCGCGAACCTCTCACCAGACCCCGTCCGGCACCGCATCACTAACCGATCCCACAGAGGCATTCTGGGCTACGGCAGCATCGGCCGCCAAACAGCCCGCGTAGCCACCGCGCTCGGCTTCAAAGTACACGCCTACACCCTCCACCCCCGCCCGACGCCGGACTCGAAGCGCGACAACGGCTACTCGCCCCCCGGGCTCGGCGACCCGGAGGGCGAATTCCCCTACAGGTGGTTCTCCGGCGCCTCCAAGGCGGACCTGCACGCCTTCCTCGGCTCCGGGCTGGATCTGCTGGTCGTCGCGACGCCGCTGACGGACAAGACCAGCCACCTGCTGTCCAGGGAGGAGTTTGAGATCCTGTCGGAGAAGAAGACGTTCGTGTCCAACATCGCGCGCGGGCCGATTGTGAATACGGATGACTTGATCGAGGCGCTCGACAAGGGGTTCATCAGCGGTGCGGCGCTGGACGTTACGGATCCGGAGCCCTTGCCTGAGGGGCACCCGCTGTGGAAGGCGAAGAATTTGCTGATCACGCCGCATATCAGCGGTATGTCGACAAGCTATGCTGAGAGGATTTTGGGGATCCTCGACCTGAATCTGAAGAGGTTGAGTGAGGGCAAGAGGCTAGTCAATGTTGTTAACAAGAAGGAGGGTTATTAGACTAATTCTAGGCCGTAACTTAAGTGATGGTTTTCTAATGGACGTGGAACCAAGGCAAAGGCTGCGCATGAGATTTATGCTTCTGGCCGTCGTCTAAGAAAGACTGCCTGTATTTAAAGTCTCTGGCTGACTGCAATACATCTCCGATCCCGATGTTCCAGTATAAGCCCCTCCAATCACCTCCAGACTAAACTGCGTCGATGCGTGACGCCACGGCCTTCTGATCCTTGCTTCCTTGGCCGGCGGTTGAAATCTGCTTGCCGGATTCTGGGGTGAATTCATCGGCTGCAGCTACATCATGAGGTCTGGGCCGCCGTGTCGCTGTCTTCTCGTGTTAGCATGATCTCTTTCGCCCGGACCAGGAGGTAGTATCATACCTTCGGGTGTCTAGTAGTATCGAGACAAGTTGGGTCGTTA
Source organism: Colletotrichum sansevieriae (assembly GCA_026260285.1). Lineage (NCBI taxonomy): Eukaryota > Fungi > Ascomycota > Sordariomycetes > Glomerellales > Glomerellaceae > Colletotrichum > Colletotrichum sansevieriae. The sequence continues at coordinate 19,722 of JAOQIF010000433.1, forward strand.
TGACAAGGCACATACACAACCCTGGCAGCTAAAATCACATAACCCTTAGGGAATCTGGGAGCTTCGACTGTCGGATTCAGAAACAGCGGATTTAGGCATTTGGCGATTTTTCAATAGCCGTAATCAGGATCTGAGTCAATGATTGCTCCTCAATGTTATTTCTGAGTATGACGTTGACCCGCCGTACAACACCGAAGAGACGGCCACAGTGGAGTAAGACGTGCTAAAGGCAAACCGTTCCGCCGCTTCTAGCACATCCCCTACGGCCAGGATCACGAGACCGGTGGAGTTGATGGCTGGGGCATGCGTAATGGCCGTCAGCCGTCCAGCCCACAGATCCGCGCTGAAGTTGATGAATAACACAAAGGAGATAGCCAAACCCGGACCCAGGGCATTCAGGTCGTGCATCTCAGCTCTAAATCGGGGCCGATGTCCTTGCAGAGCCTTCGAGGAAGGCCTGGGCCCTAGCGAGTAAGACCGGCATTTGCAGCTTCCATGTCACTTCCTGCCGAAAGCTCATCTCTGGTAGAAACTTGAGAGTCATGTTTGTTTAGTGGGTCATTCTCCGACATCATCTGCAATGTGGCAACAGGGACTTTGATGATGCAATTTCTCGCCTCATTACGCGAATGGCTTTTTGAGAGTTCGGCCTCACGCGCGGCGCTTTTTGGAATATGAAACGTCAGAATTTGGCTGAATTAGTTTATGTTATGAGAATGCTGTGGCCTTCCGAGAACTCCTAAGCGCGCATCTGCCTCACAGTCTGAGTACTCCTTGACCAAGTTCTGGCAAGTTGCGCTCATCTAAGTCAAACATATTGTTCACCTTGGAATTTTAACTTTTAAGAACTGGTTCACTCGTGAGAGAAAACATATTTGAGACTATTTTAGAGCATGCTACTTCCAGCCATTCAGCTGTCCCATCGCCTTCATGTATGATTAACCAATGTTGGATTCCATCCCCAAAACAACAGAACCGAGACACTGCCATAGTCCCGTGTGCCGCTGACCAAAATTTGATTGTATCATCAAAAGGATACTGAAAGATACATAGTTAAGCCTTGGTTGTTATTTCGATCGCTGTGGGGTTTTTCGCTGTGTTTAGCTGGCGTTGTGACAGCATCTCAGTGTCAGTAGGGTGTCAAGGTCTACATGGGAACGCCCACATTACTTTCGTATCAATCTCTCTAATCATATTCATCGTGTTAACCTCGAAAAAAGTAACAACTGACAGCATCACAGAATAGCTATAGCTCCAGGCGGGCTGCCTATTCCACCCTTCAAATGAAGAGGAGCGCTTGTGAAGAAAAACGACCACCTTTTCTGTTCCTCGCACAGCTCGGCCAGGCTTTCCAGATCCCATAGCTCTCCCAAAGGAGTGCCCCACCAAACAAGCGCGAATTCGTGCAAAATGAACGGGTTTCCTTTCTTCCCAGGCCACGCCTCGAAAGCCACGGTATCACTCGCGAGTGCCGCAAAATGCTTGTCATACAGCCAACGGACAGTCTCCTCCGTCGATGCCACGCCGATAGCCGCACCTCCAAACATCGTCGTGTTTTTCCGCTCTTCTTCCGAGGCCTCGTTATGGCGCTTGATATATCCGGTGCGTACAATAAAGATGTCCCCAGGTCGGCAGACCGTACCTTGCTCGGCCAGGGCCGCCTCGATGTCGCTGACACCAATCGAGAAAGCCGACCAAGCCTCGGGAGTTTTGCCGTCGCGTCTTTGGTAGTAGCGAACCTGATTTATTCCATGCGTTATCAGAAGTTGCCCTTTGCCCAATGATTCCCTGGAATATATCCAGTGTCTTCACGTACCATGTCAACGAGTATGCCGCGCCCTGCGATGCCGCCTGTTTGACACCAGTTATGTATGCCGTTGGTGCATGTTCTTTTGGCTTCTCCGTAGGTGAGACCCCCGTAAAACACCTGGCTTTCTTGATGCGCGTACTTTAATTTACGTGAGCAAAGTTTCCGTCGATCGAGTTGGTATAATCTGCAACTCACGTGCTTGAGGCTGTCCCATTGCGAGCTGCTCTGGGTATTGATGTGGATTTCATCGTCCAGGATAAAGACATTCAGCTGCGGGTTTTCTGCCGCGTCCAATATCTTGTGTTCGAGCGTCTTGCGGCAGAATCCGGGAGATTCTAGGGAATTAAGGGGCCAATCCAGTTGAACTCGACGGCCCGTCTGAATCTCAGCGCTGGCCTCTCTGACCACCTTCGGGGTCAAAAGATTGAGGGCTGATCGTGTAGGCTTAGCACCCGTGTTACTGCACAAATCGTGGGCTGACTTTTCTCACATCCAATCTCGTCTCGTTTGCCATTCTTGTCATAGAAACCCCAAAGGCAACCTTGGGGTGCTCCCGATACTGGAGGGAGATCGTCAAAAGCTGGGAAATCAAACTCCATAATAAGGATCCGATCCCAGATTTGAAGTTGAGGGCTCAAGATGGCCGTTCGTAAAGCTGGATGTTGGGTAAGCAGAAGAACGTCGTCATATCCATGGATGTCTTATATGAAGTACGGTGGCGACCGTGTGACGGCCATCCCGGGAAACGATTTCCCTCCCACCAACTCCTATCAAAATTATTCAAACTGCCGACATAAAACTTGCATGTTTCCCCGCTTCACATACGAAAAAAAACGTCATTGTTGTGTTACGTTAGGTGCATCGGAAAAGTTTTGATGAGGACGCTTATACATGATGATTGCCTTTATTTCTCTATCGCACTCGGAAGTTTTCGTTTGAGAGTTCGCATCTAACTTTTCATGGCGAGGCTCTAGGATGTTAGGAGTTCGAAAGATCGAAGACCTAAGCTATGGATCATGATTTATGCAACCGCGTTAGGCACTATTCATAACGCCAACGCAAACGGCCGCACCAACTTCTGCAGCTCGCATCGTTAAGGGCATTAAAAATCTTTAGCATTTGGCTCTGGTACCAATGCAATGTACGACACTGGGATCTCTTTGCGGTTTGAACGGCGCAAACGTGATTGAAGTACCCCGAAATAGTACCCAACAACCAGATTCTAGAATGAGGAGAGGACGTCGTTTCATGCAGCGAAAAATAATGAAGGGTGTTTTCTAAATGATATTTTGTGGCCACCATAGCTTCAGAGAATTTCTTTGAATCTCATTTGCATTTCTCCTAGATCCAACCCCTGAGAGGGGTCTCACAAGAGATTTTTAGCCCCTCGAGCCGCAATATCGTTTCCATGTACCAGAAAGGCCAATGTAGGATGTATTCGTGTTCCTGTACATTACGAAGGTCTACCTGATACTATTCATTATCAGTGATGTCTGCCTTTGGAGTCTGTATAGCGGCGGCTGCGAAAGGGGCAACAGTAGCGATGACAATAGAACAAACACTGGCCTTGCGAACGAGATCGTTGTGAACATGTAGAGAATAGACAGCGAGACATCTCCATCATCAGGCCGTAATGAGCGTCTCCTCGCGTTATCCAACTGCGTGTTCCAACGAGAAATTAAGCATTCATATGATCAAATCCAGGTTTTTGCTGTCTGGTTGTCAATTCTTCTCTTCACAAAAGACTCACCTCCTAGGGTGCCCATTTGTCAGAGCTGAACGAGATCGTTGCTATAGAAAGCCGAGTCAATTGAAAGACAAGTGAGTGCTTACATGTTGAAGTAAACCTCTATCAGCTATTTAACTTTTGTTGTATTGTGTTCTTAGTGTCTGCATTGAAAATGGGAACCAAACAAGACGAGGGCGTGTTTCTAGGCAATCGAGACCCGACACCCTGTTATGAGGAAGAATTAGCGATTGACTGGATCTTGAACAGTGCCATATGACCATTGGTCATCGAAAGTTGGCTGGCACCTTAACTTACCAAAAAGGCTGAGCTTGACTTGTAATAGATGTCTGCAGAATTGCTGTCTAGGATGACTAGTCTCAAGACAAGAACACAAAGAATACTGTCATGAATAGAAACAGGCACGAACGAGGACTGTGCAAAGACAGAAACAGTCGAAGGAGAAGTTTTAGCAGTACGACATTACAACAGCCGTAATAGGTATCGAATGTAGCGTAGAGATGACATTTCTCTTTTAGGCTGTTTTAGTTTACTACAAAGCTGGCAATTTCTTCAGCAGATCTTTTTTTCTTCCCATGATATATCTCAATGGGATGCCTAGATAATCATTCCATTCTCTCCTTCGTACGGGGTAAATCCAAGTGGAAAGGGCCCGGGTTTACTTGCAACCTGCAGGTTCTGCTACATCCTGTTGGCTCTCGCGCCGTCCCCTTCCCCGCACTTGGTCAATAATTATGGTCTGATCCGTGCTTTTCGATCAGTTCTGAATTCGACACCAACATCGAAAACAATCCTGTGAAGAAATGCTCACTGAAGTCCTCCGAAAACCACTGTGCACCAAAGCGTCTCTCGTATCCGACTTCAAAAAGCTCGGCGTAGAAGAAGGCGACACACTTCTACTTCACTCGTCACTCAGCCGCCTCGGCTGGGTAAATAGCGGCGCTGAGACGGTCATCTCTGCACTGCTCGAAGTCCTAGGGGACCATGGTACTCTTGTAGTTCCCACATTTACCGGGGACAACTCTGACCCGGCAGAATGGAGGTCCCCGAGGGCGCCCAAATATCTGTGGCAGACAATCCGGGACACCATGCCGGCTTACGATCAGCGCATCGCCCGAACCAGAGGCATGGGCGTGATTGCGGAGACTGTACGAACGTGGCCAGGCGCCATGCGAAGCGGACACCCGCAGACGTCGTTCTCCGCGGTTGGTCGCATGGCGGAAAGAGTCACGACTGGACACGCTATGGACTGTCGTCTGGGAGAGAAAAGTCCGCTGGCAAGACTGGAGGGAGTCGGAGCTCGGGTTTTGCTACTGGGCACAGAATTTGACACATGCACGGCATTTCACTTGGCAGAGTATCGCACCTGCCCGCAGCGGCAGGACAACGCGTTCGCTGCAATGATAAAAGGTTCTCGAGAATGGGTGACTGTTAGCGACGCTTCTCTGAACGACGAAGATTTCAAAATCATCGGGAAGAGGTTTGAAGGCGAGGGGAAGGTTATGAAAGGTGTGGTTGGGTCTGCGAACTGCAAGCTTTTCCCACTAAACGAAGCTGTGTCGTTTGCAACTGAATGGATGAAAAGTGATCGAGATGTTGGTTCCCGAAAGGCACAACAGGCATTTCAGAGGCAACAGAATAGAGCATATATATAGCATGATTGATGGAAACGCTGATTGTTTGGATCTCAATAGAAGTCATCACAATAATAAACTAACCACTTCAAGGCAGTAACTTATTGCTCTTTTCCAAGTTCGCCATAGCCAGCGAAAAACACACCTAAATAAAAGTGATCCGAAAGTCTCTCGGTAAGCTTCAAGATATCCAAAGGCAAATTTTCGTTCAAGTCCGAGGAGGAAATCGCGCAATACTTTTCGTTTAGGCCTATCTTCTAATTTTGGTCTTACAAAACCCACTTAGTCTAGATTCGTGCTTTAGTTAACCGGAGCTCGGTTCGACTAACTATGTCCGATTTGCTGTCACCGGTTTGACCGGCCCTGCCAGACCGGTCTTGATTATTGTTCCTTCGTATGGACCAAAGGCTCTTAAAACCAGATCTCGAAGCGTTCTCTACAGTGTCAAAACATCGCAGTTTGAAAAGTGAGGTTTCACCTGAGAACAGCATGGCGACGGCGACAGGACAACACAGAGAAACTTACAAGAACCAGACGCCGCTAGGCAAGTAAATTTGGGTTTTTCGACGTCCACGTCTTGATTTTGTCTGACGTAAAACAGGCCTGCTCGAGATATATTCGGCAGCACGCAGTCACCTTGGTCTCTACAACAACGTTTGTGACTGCAATCTACAAACAGCGCGGCAACGATGAGATCAAGCACGATTTGCGCGTCGCCGTCACTGCATTAATTGCTTAGCATCCGAAATCAAGCGCCGTACCAGTCGATCTCCATACCGAGTCTCCCCGATTTGTTTCGTTGCCTTCTATTGATCTTGAGAAGAACATTAGTTTCAGACCATCGAAAGCCCCCATTGATAGCATTGAGTTCGATGTCACGAGCCTGGATGAGATCGGACTTACCGGACTACCCTATGGGGGTCTATAGAAGGAGGATACCGGGTAGCGCCTCGGATAACGGGCTATGCTAAGAGTCTATAGAAGGGGAATACTAGTAGCGCCCCGGGTAACGGGCTATCCTAGGGAAGTCTATAAGTAGGGGGTACCAGGTAGCTCCCTATATAAATCCTCTAATCCTCATACACCTTTATATAATAAACTAGAGGGTTAGAGAAGAATAAATATTATAACTTTATACCTATCTATATTAACTCTTTTACTCTATATTATACTACTTTTATAATATATTCTTCTCTCTTACTTATGCTAATAGGGGTATAGACCGTTAGAGTAGTACTACGTATAATAATAATACCTACCCGTAGGTCTACTAGGGAGGTAAGATCCCCCGCTAGATAGGAGCTACTAAATAGCTAAACTTAGGATAAGATACCTATTAATTAGAATAATAAAGAGAGTATTAGTAAGGAACTAGTTAATTAATTAATAGAGGCTAAATTAGATTATTTTATCGAGGAGGAAGAAAAGAAGAGTTAACTAAAGCGTAAATAAGAATATCTTAAGGCCTTAAGAGCTAGCTAACTATTAATCCTAATAGATAACCCTATTACCTATTAAGTAGTTATTAGTAATAACCCCGAGGCGAAGAAGCACTAGTTAGAACTTTAGAGGAAGCACCTCCTAATACTTAGGTATAAAGGGGGCACCTAGATTAACTATAATTAATTTATATTTAACCTCAACATGCGATTTAAAATAAATAAGATTACCTTAGATCTTAAGAAGGTATTATATACTACTAGGTACCTAGAAGGATTAGTAATAAAGCGATAGACCTCATACCTTTCTATTAGATATAATAATAAGGCGAAGAATATTACTTAGATATTAATAGAGGACTAGTTAACTAATAGCATAGCTAATAAGGGGTCTAGGATCCTTAATATATAAACTCAGCTTGAATAGGCCTACTAGTAACTAGGATAGTTATACTAGAACTTTATTAATTACTATAAAGGGATTGAGGCGGAGAGCCCCTACTAATAACTAGAGGAGATCTAGGTAGCTAATATAGTAGCTAGGTTAGACCCTAAGCTCTAATACTATATTATAGCAAATAGATTACTAAAAACGCGGCTCGAACTTAATATAAGGGCTAGGAACGCCGAACTTATAATTAATATATAAGTATATAGGCTACTAGTAAGGGACTAGAGGACTAACTATAAGGGATAATAACTAGAAGGCTAAGCTACTAATCCAGAGGAACGGACCGAGACTATAAGGGGGGACTATAGCTATACTAATACTTACTAAGAGCCTACTAAGGACTTATTATAGGATACTAGGAGGGAAACTATCTATTATAGTTATAATAGGAAAGGCTATATCTTACTAAGGTGCCTATACTATAAGAAATGTAGCTATACCTGCTATAAAGGCAAACTATACCCTAGCGAACGACTAGAGGAGAACCGGGTAACTATACGAATAGTTTAGTAGGATAGCAACTAGCTATATTATTTCGAAATAATAATATAGGTCCGGGTTATAAGTAGCTAGAAGACTAGTATTACGCTTATTAATTATAGAGCTAATAAGAATATTATAGACTAGAGGGTTATAACTAATACCTAACTAGAAGCTAATAACTTAGAACCTATAAGGGGAATATAGGCGTCCAAGGGACCTAACTATAGCATACGGAAGTTAGTTACCCGAATAACTAATAGTATAGGCATCTAGCGGATAGTTTCGCATAACTTTAGGATTAGTAATAGTAATAGCTATAATGCTATCCTAGGGATCCCTTAGTATATATCGGAGTGCTCTAATATTAATTAGAGGGAGTTAGACTAGACCTTTCCCCTATATAAGAAGAGTATTCGCCCTATTATAACTAGAAAAGAGCTTAGGCGCGTTAAAAACGAAGCAAGAGTAGTACTTATAGGGGTATTGCAGATTAACTAGATATTAACTACTACTTACTAAGAGCCTAAGGATACTAAACTAAAGATCCTACCGGAATACTAGGATTTTGAAAAGGTATTTAATATTAACCTAGCAGGAACTATACTAGAGTTTAGAACTACTAGGAGCTACCCTATTAACCTAGAGCCTAGGACTAAGCCCCTATTTAGACCGATCTACCTACTAGCTAAGAAGGAGTTAGAGGAGTTGAGGGATTATATCTATAAGGCCCTATAGAAGGGATAGATTTACTTATTAATAAGTCTAGCAGGGGTGCTAATCCTATTTATCCTAAAGAAGGGGAGTAAGTTAAGGTTATATATAGACTACTAGGGACTTAACTAGGTAATTACTAAGAACCGCACCCCTCTCCCCCTGATTAATAAAATCCTTAATTAGCTTTCCTAAGCGAAGTACTTTACTAAGCTTAACCTTAAAGATACCTACTACTAGGTGAGGATCTAAGAGGGAGATAAGTAGAAGATAGCATTCTATATATAATATAGTTATTATAAATATTATATTATACTATTTAGGCTTATTAACGCACCTACTACCTTCTAGATATTTATTAACGAGTTACTTATAGGCCTAGTTAATATTATTTATATTATATATTTAGATAATATTTTAATATTTACTAATAATATAGACTCCTATATAGAGGTAGTAAGGCAGGTACTCACCCGGTTAGGAGCTAATAGCCTCTATGCGAACCTAATAAGTGCGAATTCTATAAGGAATAGATTAACTTTCTTAGGTTCGTGGTTTTACTAGATAGTATCGCTATAGAATAGGAGAGGGTCTAAGCAATTATTAAGTAGCTAGTACCTACTATAATATAATAAATTTAGCAATTTCTAGGATTCATAGGGTTTTATAGGAGGTTTATTAAGAATTACTCTAAAATCTATAGCCTACTTACTAACCGACTTATTAATATAGCTAAAGGATAACTAGTTATAACTAGTAAGGTATTAGTTGCTTTCTATTAGCTCTGCGCTTTATTTATAGAAGTACCTATATTATAATACTTCGACCCTATGCTCCTAATTTATATTAAAACCAATGCATTAGACTTCGCAATAGGGGTAATATTAAGCTAGCTAGAGGGCGATATATAGAGACTAGTAGCGTTTATATCTCAGAAGCTTAAGGGTGTGCAACTGCAGTATAGCACGCTAGAAGCAGAGCTACTAGCTATTAGGGAGGTAGCGGTGAGGTAGCAGCATTATTTGCTTTACTCTTAGCACTATATCTAGTTTATTACTAACTACCTGGGTTACTAATACCTTGCTAATAAGAAGATACTTAATAGCTATTAAGCATAACTACTATAAGACCTATTAATATTTGACTTTGAAATCGAGTACTAGCTAGGTTGCTATAACCTAGCTAATAGCCTCTTATAAAGACCTAATTATACCCCTGAGGATATAGAGATCGAGGAAGCTAGAGATTCGCTCCTATAGGACTTTCTATAACGGTTTAATTAACCTACTATCTAGAGGGTAAATACTAAGCGATAATAAGGTGCTTAACTATTAAATACTTTCCCTAAATAACTTATACCCTCGCTTTAGGACTAAGTTAAGATAGCCTAATAAAAAGACCCCTTTTATATTAATAAGGAGTAGGAATAACGAGGGATAAGGTAGTTACTAGATAATACTAGTACCCTATAATACTATAAGGGCTTATATATTCCTAATAACTACCTGCTTCGGAAAGAAGTCCTTAGAGCGTTCTATAATAAACTATCCGGAGGTTACTAGGGGGGTATTAAGATGCTAAAGAGGATTAGGAAGTTATTTTTCTAGAATTTGCAGAAGAGTGATATAAAGGAATATATTAAGATATATATAACGTATTAGCATATAAAACCGAGACACCACCTCCTATATAGCGAACTTACACCCCTACTAGTACCTACCCAACCCTTTTAATAAATATCGATCGACTTTATTACCAAATTACTGCTATCCCTTATAGCAGGGAATAAGCCTTATAATAGCATTCTCGTTATTATTAACCGATTTACGAAATACTCCCTATATATCCCTACTAGGGAGTTACTCATAGCTAATAGGTTAGCTGCACTACTTACTAAATATATTTTCCTTATAGTAAGGCTCCTAGAAGCTATTATATCCAACTAAGGATCGCTATTTACTAGCAATTTTTAAGCTAAAGTATACTACCTATTAGTTATTAGGAGGAAACTTAGTACCGCTTTTCACCCCTAGACTAATAGCTAAATAGAACGCTAAAATCAGAGTATTAAGCACTTTTTGCGAGCTTTCTATAATATTAACTAGGATAATTAGGTAATATAGCTCGACCTAGCTTAATTTATTTATAATAACTCCTACTATAAGGCTACTAAGATACTACCTGCTAAACTACTAATAGGATATTCTCCTTGCAGACCTAATAACATCGAACCCTAATAAAAAGTCTCAATAGTCCTAGCAGCAAACGACAGGGTTCTAGGTCTACTTACCTAGAGGTTAGCTATTACTAACCTGCTTTATAAATATAATAAAAAATATAGTAAGTTCTATAATTAGAGGAGGACCCCTATTATTTTCGCTATAGGAGACCTTATATTACTTTCGACTAAAAATATTAAGCAAAGGCAGCCTTCTTAAAAACTTTCTAATAAATACCTAGGCCTATTTAGGATCTAACGGGTAATTAACAGGGGATAAGTATATAAGCTATAAATAGATAAAAACTACCGAATTTATAATATTTTCGCGCCTATATAACTAGAACCTTTTTTTAGCTTAGCTATCCTACTACGAGAAATCCTAATTAATAACGATAATAATAATATCTATATAGTAGACTATATTATTACCTATAGGGGCCCTAGATAGAACTATTAGTACCTTATCAAATAGAAGGGCTATAGTGAACTAGAAAATTCATAGGAACCGCAATATAATATATCTATTGATTTATAAAACGACTATAAAGCTAAATTATAAGCAGAAATATTACAATCCCTATACGAGTCAACGGGTAACTAGTAGGTAGTCAGAAATAAGGCACGCTAACCGGGTATTTCAATTCACTAGCCCGAAGGCCCTCTAATGAGGCGATAGAAACGAGAAAATGCCCGAAGGCGATAATACTACCCAGAGATCATCAGCAGCCTACTAGGGGCGCTCCTGAAAATATTTAAATCCCCTAGGCGCTAGCGCCTATCTTATTAGAGCTATTATCCTCGCTACTAGAATTAGCAGTAATAACTTCATAGTTTTAGAAAATATTAGAAATATTAACCGGATAAGCACTAGTAAGGTACTAGTAGGGCTTATAGGGATTTATAACTTTATTATAGGAGTCGATCAACTCCTAGGTATATATAGCTTAGGACTCCTATGCCTCTGCTTAATACTTAGTATACTACTCTATCTCTAAATAGTAGTAATAGAGCTCCTTATACTACTTATATAATAGCTCGGTTTATCTCTCCGCTTCTTTAGAGAGGTACTACTAGTAAGTAGCAGCCTCCTCTAAGGTAGCTACCTAGTAGTCCTCTATCTCTATAGAGATTTTAGCCTCTTTAGCCTTATGCTTCTCGGGTATAATATTAGTATTATTCTTTTTAGCCTAGAGGGCCTTCTTTACTATAAGCTAGGTAGCGAGGATCTCCTCCTAAGTATAATTAGATACTAGCAACGAAGCACTAGAGAGGTACTAGAGAGGCACTAGGTAACCTACCTTATTCTTAGTATACTAGGCCTGAATATTAGGCTTAGAGCTACCCTTATCTATAAGGCGCTTAAGCTTATTAGTAGCGCCTATTATATAATAGGTAAGCTATAGGGAGTTAGTAGCTAAGTATTAGAAAATAATATATAAAACTTATATTAATATAAGCTTTTCTATTACTTATTTTAGTATAACGCTTATATTTAGTTAAGGTATCTAAAATATATAAATTAGTAATAAATTCTAAAGCTAAAGCTAGCAAAGCACTAGATAAGTATTAGCTAAGGACTAGGTACTTACTATTACTCTCGAAATAGATTATTAAGCTTATAAGGAGCTTAATCTTAGGGATATCCTCCTTAGGGGGCTCCTACTTCGCTTGCGCTAGGAGATAGCAGCAGCAGGAGCACCCCCGGAGCTTACCTGCTATAGGGATATAGGAGGTATCCGGCGTACTAGTAGGGAAGGGAGCGGCGTTATTAGCAATAGAAGATATAATAATAGATTCGTTATATAATAATTAAAATAGAATAATAGGGGAGCGGGAGACTAATAGCAACTTATTAGTATTATAATCTAAAGAAGTAAGAGGAAGGATTTTAATAGGGCGAAATTTCAAACGATATTTATACTTTTTAACTTAATACTAAAGTTAGCTTTTTATATAGCTAAAACGAAGATAATCCCTAGATTATTATATTATTCGCCTTTATTTAACCCTATTATATAGGGAGGTATTAGATAACTACTAGGTAACGACTAGTAAACCCCCGTATAATAATAATAACCTCTTTTACCCCTAGAGGGAGAATATCTTTATTACCCCTATAAAGCTACTAAAAATATAATAATAAGTAGAAAATATAATAATTTAGAAGGCGAATTTAAAATAATAAAAACGAGCCCAAATAATAATATATTTTAGTATAATCCTATAGAGGAAGGAATAACCCTTATAAAGGAGTTTAACTATAAATATCTAGATAACTACTAGGTAGCCCTAGACCTTTTAGATAGAAAGCTATAAGAGTAGCTAGGGTAGAGGATAGATACCCTACTACTAGCTAACTACTCCTCTAAGCGCCTCTAATTACTTTTCTTTATATAGAAAGCTATAAGAGTAGCTAGGGTAGGGGATAGGTGCCTTACTACTAGCTAACTACTCTTCTAAGCTTCTCTAAACTATTTATATAAAAAGCTATAAGAGTAGCTAGGGTAGAGGATAGATACCTTACTACTAGCTAACTACTCCTCTAAGCTTCTCTAAACTATAAAATCCCTTAATACCTAGGTATAGAGCTATAAGAGTAGCTAGAGTAGAGGATAATATACCCTATTACTAGCTAACTACTCCTCTAAGCTACCTAGCTATTTAAGAAAGAGTTATATAGCTAGACCTAGGGATATTAAATTCTAGACCTATAGGAATTATAAAGTAGAAGGCTTATAGGAAGTAACTAGGTAGGTACTAGGTACCCTCTAGATAACTATAGAATAGCTTAATCTAAGGATAGATTAGTTTAGAGAGGGGGGATTATATCACGAGCCTAGATAAGATCAGACTTACCGGACTACCCTATAGGGGTCTATAAAAGGAGGATACTAGGTAGCGCCTCAGATAACGAGCTATACTAAGAGTCTATAAAAGGGGAATACTAATAGCACCCCGGGTAACGGGCTATCCTAGGGAAGTCTATAAGTAGGGGGTACTAGGTAGCTCCCTATATAAGTCCTCTAATCCTCACGCACCCTTATATAATAGACTAGAGGGTTAGAGAAGAATAAACGTTATAACTTTGCACCTATCTATACTAACTCTTTCACTCTGCACTATACCACTTTTGTGACATTCGACTCGGAGCTTCAAAGTGTTCTTGAGAGTCAACACAATAGGCCTTTCGGCCATAGCGAGCGTCTTAATCCATTCTGGAGACTAGAAATCATAGATGACCGAAACAACTAGCAAATGTTCGCAGTCTGTCTCTGTTTTCACCATAGTTCGATGGACACGAACAGCGCCATTGTCTTTCACGAACAGCTCGAGGAAGCTATGAACGGGCTTACACCCCGACCTGCTGGTCCCGATGAGCTCCTTCCACCTTTGGAATCAGTCTGCAAACTGTCGACTTCGGAAGAATTCATCAAACAAGCTTCGGCTCCGTCCGAACCCCCCGAAAACGTCTGGAGCGGAGCAAGACAGCGATTGCCAGTCGAGACTCGTGTTCGGCTGTTCTGGATTTCGGACGAGCTTACGAACAATTTCAGAAAAGCGTGCAAGCGCGGAAACGCTTCGGTCACGTCGGGTCTGATGGCTTTTCTGTCCGTCGCGTCTTTCGAGAATCTTCCGGAACATTACGACGCGCTCCAAGGGGACTGCGCCGTGTCTCTGCGCCATCTGTTGCCGCGGCCCATTGACGATCAATCTCTCGAATGCTATGTGGGGTCTTTTAGTCAGACGTACTTCCGCGAACCCGTGTCCATTTGGTCTGATGCTAGACGGACTAAGAAGACCATTGACGAATTAGCTACCAGAAAGGGGGCGGACATGCCTGTCGGATATCTAAGCCACGTCGCAGATGACATGTTAGGATGGCTTGCCGGCAAGCTGGGGAAAACTAGGGCAGCGGCTTGGGAAATCAGCAACGTCGGAGGGCTCGATTCGATCAAGAACAAGGGAGAGTGTCAATATGAGATGGAGCGTCTGCTGTTCAGCCAAAGCGCCAGTGCATGCTCTGGGGCGGTAAAGGCTAGTGTTGTCACTGGTAGAGACGAAAAGCTTGGGTTCGCTTTTTCGTGGCAGATGGGTGTTGTTGAGTTCAGTTTGGTGGAAAACATCCTGTCTACATTTCTGGATTTGCTGGTGACAATGGGTACACTTGCCGATTGAGAAGTACATCAGAGGCAAAACACCATTGAGAGCGCCGGCGATTTCTAGCGCATATAGCTTCCGTAAACCACTGTAAATGCTTTGTCCAAGAAAGTTGATCGTGCGTCGACCGCTGCGGCCGTGGGAACCGGTATCGCAGCCGGGTCAGTATGTCAATGAACCGGCCCGGTTTTCAGATAATACTCCGGCTTAAAGCCGCGGAGGGCTTCTTCGTACGATCACTGACTCAGAAGTTGATAGATCCTTCAGAACAGCCGATAACCGAATTACCTTGTGTGCCCAAAGTAGGACATCACAAGGGGGAACATTTCTTATTCCACAGTAATATCGATCGGAGCAGTTCTCAACCTAGTCATTTTATGGCAACGCGATTATATTGTCCGTTCAGGTTTTTATATGTACGGTTTGAACATATCCAAGAATAGTCAACATAATTGAGTTCAACGTATTAGAGTCCGAAGAACTTCATGTCATCATCACCACGGATAGGTACGGTGTGGCCGACACCAACAGCCCAGACACCAGTGAGATGGTCACCGAAGACATCCGTCCGGTAATTGGCGATGGGCGTGTTCTGCGATGATGACACAGGCTTGTCTGGGTTGTAGCCAAAGACCCCGGACCATTGCTTGATGGTCTCCTGGTAATTTTTCGCGTTGAGAGTGGTGTCGAGGCTTCCGTGATAGATCTGCATGCGAGGACGCGCCCCGGTGTACCCCGGATAGGCGTCGTAGACCCACTGGGCCCAGCGCTGGGGGGTGGCTATCGATTGGCCCTGAGAGCAGGTGCTGTTCCAGCCGTCGACGGTGCCGGTGTAGAAGCAGCCGGCCGGGACGCCGCTATAAACAATACCGGCGGCGAAGACGTCGGGATAGGTGGCAGCCAGGACGTTCTGCAAATGTTAGTCACATGGATCAAGTGAAGGGAGGGTTGAGCTCACGGTCATCATAGCGCCGGACGAAGACCCGGTGACAAAGACCTTGGACTTGTTGCCGTTGTATTTCTCAAGAGTATACTTGACCATGTTGGCGATAGAGTTGCTATTGGCCCCGCCGTCGTGAGTGAGAGTTGCCTTTGACGAGACATCCCAGCAAGTGCCAGAGTAGGGCGACTGGGGATAGATCACGATAAAACCCTTAGAGTCCGCAAGCGTCTTGTACGGGCTGTTGTTGTAGTAAGCCTGGGCTGTACCACTGCAGTAATGAATCGCTACAACGACAGCAGGGTTCGCGGCAACCTTATCCGGGACATAAATGTACATCTTGACGCCGCTGGGGTTGGAGCCGAAGTTCGTGACCTGCTGCAGAGAGGCAGCGCTGGCGGCAGTGGCCAGGCCGAAGACAGAGAGAAGGCTGCTGAGCCTCATAGTTGCGCGAGAGTACCGACGACTTTCTTGACAAAGATACAGGTCATTCCCACTTATCTGGGTTGACTTGGCTTGACGCTCTGAGGCTCTACGATCTGAATTTCGCAACGCCGCGACACCCATCATTTGTAGAATTGCTTCCCAAAACCTACACAACATCAGGGGCTCTCTGTTGTTTGTGTAAAACCCGATCATTCCGGAACCCCACATCCAAGGGTCCCGTCGAAAGGGGGGTTTGAACCAAAACCCGCCCAAGTCGAGTTGCCGCTTGTGAATTTAGCCGGGCGGACTAGCCAATTTTCGTCCGAAATGGGAAAAAAACTCAGGAACGGGTTCATCTTAAAAACAACCCCCTCAAAAGCTTCTCGGTACTGCTTATTCGCGGTTGCCTCCGAGAGCAGAACCCGGCAGGTCTCAACTTTAGTTGCCGAGAGCCGTGGTCTCAGCTTGGGCTTTGGTCAGGCTTCTGCGAGGGGCTGCCTTGCATGCTCGGAGTCAAGCATTGCCGATCTGGCTGGATAAAATGACTGTGCGAATTTGCCGGCAACGCGAGGTACCAGGATCCCACGTCTTGGAGTTGAGGGGAAAAGTGCCAGGAAGAACGACTTCGACTTGATATACATAATCCCCCCAATCCCAGCCAACCGTTGGAACAACAATTTAAATAAGGGGGAATAGATGCAGTGCAAGCATGATTTCTCCGCGATTATAGCGATCCGGAATGTCCGGACGCCTCGAGAACTCGCCATCGCTTTTACACATCCTTTCGGCAGTTCCAATCGCCGTCGATGCGCCAACAAGTTTTCCGCGATGTTACGGTGATCAAAGTTACCAGGTTGTTGACGGAAGGTATCCAGATTACAGGAGCACCCTCGAGGCTCGAAAATGTGGCAAAGGCCCGCCGAGTGATCAGCCAATGGATTTTAAAATGTTTGGACGTAGCGGTATACCGAGGAATCTAAGTCTAGCCAGTCCGTCGTCTCCCAGCCGGCCAACAAGTTGGTCATCCCTTCGAAGCCCTGTGTCTGGAAGACATCGGTTAACTCGGTCGACGGCGCAACTCCGCTCTCTGATGGCTCTTCCACTTGCATTGGATCCATTACTCGTCCGCCCTCTAGTTGCTCCGATGCTGCACGATGTTCTGTAGGCCTTCTCCGAGCTTCGGGGACCTTGGCCTCTTCCAGCAGTTCTTCGAGGATGACACTATATCGCCAACTAGGACTATCGGCTGTTGTGGCTTTGGCCAAATGATTCTGGCACCTGTCGGCGAGGTCAAAAAGACCCTTGTCTCCATCGTCTTCTCCTCGTTGGATTTTCCACACGTAGACGACTGCCAAAGCGCAAAACGTGACATAAGGGGTCCACCAAAACGCATGGAAAAGTGTTCCCTCGCTAGCCATGCCGTCGACTGTTTCCAGCGTGGTCCTGGCGGCATTGAGACACTCTTCGACGCTGTCATCTAGCGCAGTCGGCTGGCTACCGCGCCGCGAAGTTGAGCTGGCGAGGAGAAAGGGGCGATTTGCATGCATAATTGCGTGACAGTATGCCAGCTTCAATGCAGTATTTTGCCGTCTAAAGGAAGGAATTAAGGACATCGGTCGAACAGTGCCTAGGTGATGGGGGAGAGACTCGCGCCAGGCATGGAGGGCGCGGCCATAACGATGGGCCGCGAGGAGACGCTCTTGTTTCGGCACTGTCTTGATCGAGTACACTTCGCGAGAAATGCCGTCAATTATCTGGGCAAGTTTTGCGTGGAAAATTAACGATTCGACGTGGCAATCCATTTCGGGTTCGTCGCTCGATCTGCCCTGAGGTGTCATGTCCTCGTCGTTGACACAGTCGGGGAAGTCTTGGTCAATGTCTTCGTCGTGGTACATCCTCGGACGGCCCAAGACGACGGCAAGATATTTATCAATCGTGTAGGCAACCCAAAAGGTTCTTTTCCTACACTGAGAAACAATGTAGTCGAACTGGGGGCCCTGGCCATTGCTGGCTCTCTTGCGGCTGGGTTTTCGATGCAAGCCCAGCGCCGACACGATGGGCAAGATGCTTCCAAACACGTACCAAGCCTGGTTCATCCGTGATGTCTGAAGGAGATAGAGAACTTGAAGAAGGCGTGCTTGGGCTGATTCGAGTTTCGGGAGACCCGTCTCTTGGTCTGTTAATCCGGTCGCCCGGCAGAAATAGGAATCGCTACGTCGCAATTCGGAAGCCTGGTCAGGTGCTGGCTCGGTGCCCTTGACTTTGATTTTTCGTAACGTTACGATGGCAAGAATGGTCAAAACGATCGAGGCCTTGGCGTGACCTATCTCGCGATGCAGCGGCTCGTTGTCTAGAGCATTCGTCAGCAGCGCATTGAACCAGTCGACGACGTAGCCCTGGTGCAAACAGCGGTACGTCACCACGCAGACGTCGAAGTAGAAGTGCATCATCTCCAACCCAATGGCACGACCCGGAAGAGGGTGACACTCGTGGGTTGACGACGCTAGGGGTTTGTCGCCCGCCTTGGTCATGCCTTGATTGTGCTCGTTGATGCTGGCTACATGAGGAACAACCCCGCCGACGAGGCGTTGGGACGAGAGCCGCTTCCATGCGCGATGGAGGAAATTTAGGCTGGATGTCGTGTCGAAGTACTGTCCTTCGATGTCGGCAACGTCGACCTCCGGCGACGCTCTTGATGCCGGTTGGACGCTCTCTTCAGCGACAACAGGTGGTGAAGTCTCGAGCATCAACGGTCTCGCTGCAAGTCCGAGGCTTGGAACCGTGGGAGGAGGACTGGATTTCTGTTAACGTCCAACAATACTTGTGCACGGTTGAGGCAGTCACTCACAGCTGCGCTTGGAGGGCTGTTGGAACCAATCTGGCCTCTGTTGTTGCAGCTTCAACCCCCGCCGACGGTGCCGGAGGAGGGGTTGGAGGTCTTCCGCGACGGTAGCTCGCATCGTAGATGCACGCGAGTCGTTTCTTGGTGCAGACGTTGCAGGGGATGGTGCCGGAACACTTCAACTTCTTGGCCTTGCAGTAGTCGCATGCGCGACTGACCTTGTGGCTCCTTCTGCGGTTGGCAGCCGCGGTGGCTGCAGCAGTAGCGGTGGGTTGGACTGGAGACTGCGCCGAGGCGGATTCGGACTCTTCTCGAAAGTAGTGGCCGGAGGAGGGTCTGTCGGGCAGGTTCCTCCGGGAAGACTCCGAAGGATCAGGCGAGGGACCTGCACTGGGACGGCCTTCCGGCAGGGTGCGCTTCTTCCGCGAGGCTTCGATACCTTGGGATTCTGACGGGCCATCATCGGCACGACCCTCGGGAAGTGGACGCTTCCTTCGAGACGGGTCTGTCGCTTGCGCCGGCGATGGATCATCATCGGGGCGGCCTTCGGGTAATGGGCATTTTCTCCTCGATGGCGCTTCTGTGGCTGGCGCAGACACGCTCGACGGGGAAGGCTGCGAAACGTTGGACGACGTTGTCGGTGCTGTGCTGATAGAAACAGCACGGACACGGTCGTCGGAGGGTGCACTAGCAGGGGCAGGAATCGTAGCAGCAGGTGTAGGCGTGGATGTGGGAGGATCAGAGATGTCTGCCATGATACTTTTGACGGTCATGGAATTCCGACCCTCCGATGTGTTTGCGGACATGAGGACGGTCTCCACCGGACCGATTCCGCTTTCTCCGGGGACGACCGGGTGAGACGTCCGCTCCTCTCCTTTTCTCTCTCTCGTACTCTCCAAGCCAACGTCTAGGTGTCGGCCGAGAGTATCCACACCAATGCTGTCCAGTTGAATGTGATGTTAGCAAAGACGATGCATAGTTGCGGAAGCCTGATTCCGTTGGGGAAGGCGGAGGATCGCAATGGCGGTCGTGCGTTGGCGACGCGATGTAGTATGAAGTACGTCAAAGTAGACGCGACTATGAAGCTGGCAGAGATTGGTTCGGAAAAGCAAAAGCTAGGGTGGCTTGGTGGTTGGAACGGTCCACAGCAACACTGTGCCAGCCACTAATATCAGCCACTGGGAAGGGTGGCTTGATCGGTATCGATTACCTTACATAATGTAGATCCGTCGGAAAATGGCTGGGGTGTCGCGACAAATGGAGACGCCGAGAGAAAGCAAGTACAAAGTGTCGATACGGGGGGAGGGAAGCTACTTTTTACGCATTCAACTAACTCTGCACATCCCTGCTAAACAAACTTCCAATGTCTAGCTCTGATATCAGCAGTACGCGACTCTCGGGTCGATACGGGGGCTGTCCTTTCTGCTCAAACGACGAACCTTAGTTGGCCCTACCAGTCCGAGCACAAAGTTGTACTCCGACGTCCTCCTCGCTTCACATGACGTGAACCCATGTCCAGACTGATTTTGAGACTGTTTCAATCCAACTGGATTTGTCCCCGGCCATCTGCGATCGAGAGAGCCACGTGTAGGGATTGCTTACATTGCTACCATCTGATTGTGCAAGTTCCTCTTGCAGATTGCAGATCGCCTTGACATGTTTGGGCCTGGGCCTCAGAAC
The DNA here is from genome assembly GCA_026260285.1 of Colletotrichum sansevieriae. Classification (NCBI taxonomy): domain Eukaryota; kingdom Fungi; phylum Ascomycota; class Sordariomycetes; order Glomerellales; family Glomerellaceae; genus Colletotrichum; species Colletotrichum sansevieriae. Next base: position 40,264 of record JAOQIF010000433.1, read on the forward strand.
GCAAATAAAGTGTCGTTGTGTGAGTAAGGCGTTTGAGCGTTTCGCGGTATTTGAACGTTTGAACACACGAGTCTGCATGTCATGGTCGCGTGGAGAGGCATAATTTGCCCCGTGACAACTGTGCAAAATCGATTTCTCTGTGCACCAAATGTGCATTTCTTATTGGGTATGAAGTAATAATTTGTGTACGACCTGTGTATGTAAACTGGGTCTCAGTCCTTCAACCCCTCGTGCCCCTCTCATCTCCTCTGCGTCGCACGAAATGCCAATAACAAATATCCAACTCCCGAGCTCTGATCCCTGCTGCACATCGTTGCACAGGATGCCAGCTAAAGAAGTCTCCCAAAGCTCTCAAGACGAACAAACAGACTGTGAGGGAATCTGGACATGGACGCCCCGCAGATCAACGCGGAAATTAATTCTGCAATGACTGTTGTCGCATTCCACGCCCTAGGCTCACGGATAAGAGATCGGGCCATCGGACGATCGAGCGGTCGGACCATCCCTCCTAAATCCGGCCCAGTGGACCACGATACCCGCTCTGCTCCGTGTCACCCGAGCCCGGTCCCTGTCTGCTCGTCCACAGACACGGACGGCGGCTCACAGAGTGGCATAGTCTCTCCAACTCACGACCCGCTAAGCAGCTCCGTCTATTCCCATTCTCGAGTCTGGCAGTTGTATTCTGCTGCCTTCCGAAACCTTGTTCCTGGGCCCTGACGTCAACATGGCGACAGTTGGCACGGTCCAGCCGTGGAAATTCTCCGACCGGTCAACTGGATACATATATATCGGACGGTAGACCCCATGACGTGCCTTTGACTCGTCTGGCAGTGCACTTTTCAACGCTGTCGATTCTCAAGGCATCATACATTGAACACCCATCATGTCTCTCGAAGTCTTTCACCTGCACCTCTCCCAGTCGGAGAGAATTGTTTGGTTGCTGGAAGTACGCCGACGACAAATTGACCCTTCCTGAGCCGACCTCGGCTTACCCCGCACAGGAACTGCAAATTCCTTATAAGTTGAACGTCTTTGAGAGAGATTCCAAATCCGGTCTCGCCCCACAAGACTTGAAGGACATTGTCAGTACTCCGACCATTTTCGAGCCCCGACAACGTCCGTAATGGCGACGTTGGCATCCGCTGACCCATGCAGAACCCCGCTGGCACTGCGCCATACTTCCGCGACCGCACAGTCTCACCGCCTGTTGAGATTTCGGAATCAGGCGCCATTGTCGAGTACATCCTGACTGTGCACGGACAGCCCAAAATCGGCTCCGGAGCGCCTAGACTGCGCCGATCTCCCGACGACAAAGACTTCGCCGCCTATCTCGAATGGTTTCACTTTGCAAATGGGACACTCCAGCCAGCCTTTGGCCGTGGCATGACTCTTCTGTTCGCGGGGGCCTACGATAGCCCCGTTGGCCAGCGAACAAACGAGAAGGTCCAGAGCCATCTGAAAATGGTCGATGAACGGCTGGCGAGCAACAAGTGGCTGGCAGGCGACCAATTGAGTGCCGCTGACATCATGACGGTTTTCACTCTTACTACCATGCGAGGATTCTTCCCGGTCCTAGACTTCACGCCGTACAAGAACATTTTGAGATACCTCAAGGACGTCGCGGAGCGACCTGCCTACCGGGAGGCATTGCGGAAGGGCGATAAGGGGATGGAGCCGATGAATGGGCCCAAGGTCAAGGCCTTCACGCAATTTGAGTCGTTCAGAAAGTTGTTCGAGAACTTGGAGTAAAGGCTAGTCGCAATGGAACACACATCTCTCAGCTCAACCCAACAAAACAAGACAATGGAGACATCGTCTGCATTTTTTTCTCCGCAAAGTACCGGCGGGAATTCACCGTATTCTGTTAAGCTCCAATGGACAGCAATAAAAAGATACACACTTGACCAGCCTGGGGGTCGAACCCAGAATCTCCTGATAACACGACGAATCGTAGTCAGACGCCTTGCCATTGGGCCAACCGGCCTTGCTACTAACAGCGTTGATCCACTCATGTGGATGCAGTGGACGGCAGGGTTGGGATACCTTCAAAGGCCGAGTCTGTAGATGGTATACTTGGAATGGATCCCCATAGTCTCGAAGACCTTAAACAATGTCCTCTGAACAGCTACTATTGAGAAATACTTCCAGCATAATTAGAATTTGAGAAATTGATTTGCCATATGCAACCAGAACGAGAAATATCTACCGGGCTGTATCTGCAACGGGCAGTCACTGCTACCAAGAAATCGGTTCCAAATCGACTGTTCCAAGAGCATATTTGAACAGAAGGCTTCTTTCTCCCATGCGCTCAAGATCCTCATCAGAGTATCTTCGCTTTACGTCATCCTCGCTGAATAGTTTTTTTCTTTTTGTTGCGTCGATGCAACATAATCTCGAGAGCGACAACTGCAAATATTCCAGCCGAGGCAAAACTAAAAGACGTATCGAAATCGGCAGGATACCTAGGTGCCTCTTTGTCCAGGTAGATGTAGCCTCGTAGCTACCGACGCCGTCCATCTTCGCGATTGCCAGGGCAAGGAGGGCTGAGAAGCCTCCTCCAGAGACAGCAGGAGTATGCAAAATAGCGATTCGAGTTTGTGTTTCGTTCGGGAGGCATCATTTTGGAATGATCAAGATTGCACCTGGGAGAAAACCTGCTCTGGAATCAGTCATCAGCTTCTTCATAGTTCAAGTGGTTTCTTCTTACTTCTTTCCCTCTTGACCTTTCTCGGGTGACGACCTACTCAAAGAGACCTAGGAATTTCCTGATAGCAACCAGACCCCCAAAGTTCTGAACAACCCCATTGCAGGTCATGACTATGCCCCAACACGTAACGATACCGCCAATTTAGATTGATGGCTTCTCAAACATGTGAAGGATCATTTCCCTTGGGACTTCAGCCAATCAAGTGGGATGAAGAACATGGAAAGAGCAATGCTGTAATCGAATCCCGTCATGTGGAGACCGTCCAGAAGCCCCTCTATCTTGGCGTTACCGATGTTGGTATTATCGAGATACGCCATGAGGTACAAATGAACGAGCATTGGCATCAAACGAAACTGTCGAATGCAAAGTCAGCTAACAACATCCTCCGTAACCGTGTACACCACCAAGGCCTTCAACAAATAGTTGGGTGAAGCACTCACATCGACCTTTTACAGCCTTCTTTCTCTTCTCATCGGAGAAGCTCGAAAGGAATTTGGCATCTTCTGCATTCATTCTTCCATTGCGTTTAGACCCGTCGTGGGTAACTGAATCTTTTTCGTGAGGAAACTGTTCCACGTCGGAACGGTCAGGCAACCCTGGCGTCACCGCCATATCAAGTGTGTCAGCAAGAAAAAGGCTCCACGGGCCTAGAGTAGAAAAGATTTGACTGCTTGGGTACTTGGCGAAGGGAATTGTTGAAGACTAATTTGGAGGAAGTAGAAGTTAGGTTGAGATAGCGGCAAAGAATTCAAGGTGCCTGTTTCTGATAGCTGCACAGGTTATGTGTTGATGATCAGGCCATCTAAAGGGGAGACACTTGGTATGGGGAAGGTATTTGAACTACCCTCAAAGTTCCGCCCAAGTCTGGAGCTGCGGGGATGGATTGAGAGAAATCACGGATGCCGCCCTTGGCACTGGGGTCCTCCGTGTAGAGAGACGGGAAAACAGATTTTTCGTCCAAGCCGTCTAGCGGGGAGCCACTAGAACAGGTCGAATCCAGAATACCGGACTGCGCGTGTGCGCTCGGAAACATCAAGGAAATGGATCACGGACGACTGCACAAGCGAGCCGGCTTGAGGGGCGTAGTTCCGGCTGACATAATCTTTTCCTGCTATCCACTCAAAGCATGTCTCGTGGGGAGGCACAACTCAACAAGCTTCTGGGGTGCAGCATTCATGGTATAGGGGGTGGCGTGGGGATGGGGTAATAATTAGTCCCGTTCGGCTCCTACGGAATGTAATTTGTTGTAATCTGCTATGAGGTTGATATAGCTGAATATCTGCGCGGTGAGTGCGGTGGTGCTAATAGGTCACCGGTTGTGATTCCGAAGACTCGGACTTCGTAGTCCGGACTTGGCCCGGAAAAGATAGATCAAACCCCGGAGACGCGGGGTTGCCTGGTTGCGTGCAAACATCCGCGGTCAGGATCTCCTGACGGTATCCTCTTATTCGAACCTCGTGGACCGTCTTCGCTATCATTAAGCGCGACTTCGGCCTCTCGTTAATCGCGAATTTATTCGTTAAAGGCCGTCCTGAGAAACTCACCAAACCGTATAAATGGTTCATACGACTTCGTCAAGTCTGGTCTTCTTGACAAGGCACGCAGACACATTGAAGAAAACATTTGAGAACCAAGAAACCTCTTCTCACAAGACATGACTCTTCAGAAATCGTCAAAATGGGTTCTCAAGCAGTCGGCCTCGATCTGCGCGGCCTCACTCCCACACTCATCACCCCGTTCACCAGGGACGGCAAAGTCGACTACGACGCCGTCCAGCGCCTCGGTTCCTGGCTCGGCAGCATTGCAGGCGGGAAGGGCCTCGTGGTCCTGGGCCACGCAGGCGAGGGTACGTTACTGACTAAAGACGAGCAGGTCGCCGTGATCAAGGCTTTCGTCAAGTCTGTTGACAACCGCATCCCCATCATCGCCGGCATCACGGGAGAGGGCACAGAATATGCCCGCCATGGAGGCAAAGCGCGCCCGCGAGGCCGGTGCGTCGGCCGGCCTCTTCTAGGCTCTAACCCTCTCACGGCTGGCTCCGCTTCGGCTATCAACCCGGCGCACCACAGGACCATTACAAGGTCGTCTACGCGGTCAGCGGCCTGCTGCTGATTCTCTTCCAATACCCGAACGTGACCAAGGCGACCTACAACCTGCAGACTCTGCTCGACATCTCTGCAAAGCCCGATGTGTTTGCGATGAAGAACGGCATGAGGAAATGAGACGTTGGGATACCGCGATCCCCGTCATCCGCAGGGAGAGGCCCGATCTGCAGGTCCTCACGTGCCACGACGAGTATCTTTTGTACACTGTCCTTGACGTCGAGTTGGGTATGGAAATATTACCCCAGAGCTGCCCATTGAGATGATCCAGGCCGGCAAGTTCAAGGATTACCCCAAGGCGAGGCCGATCTATTTCTGCCGGTTACCAAGGCAGTATACCACCAAGGAGTTCACATGGAGGGCACTGTGGCATTGAAGCATGCACTAGTGAAGGCTGTTTCTGTGTGGGTGATTCGATAGCCGGCTTCAGGGTGAAAGTGCTAATCCGGGGTGAACAGTTGGGTCGTTAAACTACTCTCTTAAAGATCAGGCTCCTAATGGAGCACTCCAAAATCACATTGCCCGAGATGGTGAGACAAACCAAGACCGCTGGAATCAAGAGGGACCGCACGACAGTGCTACACTCACTCTGGGAGTCCAACCTTCCGCCAGAGGGAAAGACCATCAAGCGCCTCGCTGGAGAAGCCAACGTCTTCCTGGCCGCAGGAACCGAGACGACGATAGCGGCCCTCAGCATTTGCACATATCATCTCCTGAGGAATCCTAATTTCGTCGAGAAGATCAGGGCCGAGCTTTCGACGGTCAAATCTGACCCAAAAGAGCTGCCGAACTAGCTGGTGTTGGAAGGCATTCCGTGCTTCAGCGCCGTTGTCACGGAAGCGCTCCGTCTCATGTACGGGTCGCCGTCGAGGCTTCCACGGGTCGCACCCGATGAGGATGTGGTGTGCCAGGATACTTGGATACCGCCAGTAGCGCCGACGAACGTCGAGGTTTCTCATGTCATTCCGCGGGGTTATGCGTTCGGCATGTGGGCGTACATAACGCACACTGATGAGCGGCGCTTCACAGAGCCCTCCAGATGGCAGCCGGAGAGGTGGCTCGATGAGAACGGGCAAAGGAACAGGGGGCTGGAAAAGTATCTGTTCACGTTGTCGAAAGGAGGCAGGCAGTGCTTGGGCATGCTGTAAGTGTTCCGAGTCGTCACCCGCATTATCCGAAGTAGACATGTCCGAGCCCCACGCTGACCGATGTCACAATCTGAGCAATAGGCTGGCATCCTGCGAGCTTCAAGTCGCCATCACGGAGGCGACGCTGCGCGCGCTGCTGTACACGAGACTTTACAAGACGACGGACGTTGATGTGGAGTATGATTTCGACCTCGCCGTGTCAATGCCGAAGAAAGGGAGCAAGGGTATCAGAATCGAGATGGTATGGCAGGCGGGTGCAACAACCGCCTGCTGGCCAGGCCGCCAGGGCTCTCATAGGATGGGAACGTTTGACCCTGTGAATGGGGCGCGGACACCCACATGCAGGCACTATAATGCACATCATTGTGTCCGAACTTTCTGGGCTTATCCAATGTCATGCGATGGCGATGTCAAGCAAATGCTTTTCAGCATGAGACTTCTAATAAGCTGCCATGATGGACTCCGTCGACGTGTCTAAGCCGCCAAGAGAATGAGTGACGGGTGATGTCCCCCTTTCAACTCAGGTGAGAGTCAGTGAGTGAAGAGAGTGAAAATGACATTTGAAGAGAAAGTCATCCGTGCAAGCTTTAGCGCCATACTGTGTTTCCCGCCCAAATTAGCGGGTCCCACACGGTTCCGAGCGCCGCTCACGCCGGCACCGATGCCCCCACCAGGCTAGACCGGGATTGGGGTGAAAGGCACGGCGAACGGGCTCACCCAGCGCCGACGCGATCCAAAGAGCAATGGCTTACTAGAAAATACGAAGTAGATATTGTGGACCAAAGTCATGGGGGGGAAAAAAAGCATACTTTTTTTTTCAAAAGGTTATACCTGCGCGCGAGTATTACCAATGCGCCGCCCAACCCCCTGACTAAGGCGCTGGACAGCGAAAGCCATCGTTAGACCCCGGGTATGATCTGCACCGTCCGGCATGAGCCTAGATTGAATCGAACTGTCGAGACCAACTAGGACGAGGGGGAATGATCAGGCCGGCAGATGCTCTCTGAACCCGCAGCAGTTCCGCCTTCGTGGAACAGTATGGCGGATATTCCTAGGCCGCTTTAATGCAGATACGCGAACAGTCCAAAAGAGCAGCCTGATCCCCAAACCCCATCACCAGCAAAAAAAAAACAAGCTTAGCAAGGAACCACTTTGCGTCCATCTTTCCAGGGTGCTCTCTTCCTTCGACATTCAGGCAGAGCGCGCGTAGTGCCGTGGCACCCACTCCGCCGTTGCCGTTGCCTTGACTCGGCCAGAACACAGTCGAATCCCTGCTGCACCAAATCTTTGTATCCCTTTAACGCTCGGCGCTACGTATTTTAGCGGCTCCACAGGACAAGGGGGTCAGCAGCGAATAGGGGTCATTTATTTCTCAACACCATATAGATCTCTCGACTAAAGCCTATGCTAGATATCCCAGCAAGATCCCTCTTTATAAATAGGCTGGTCGCACTCCAAGCAGCTATATACTATTATTTTGCAGCATAGCTGCTTGTTATTAGACCGTTCTATTAGCTGAGGCCTCTCATAGCTTAAATCCAATAGCCTTTTGCTATTATAAGCATAATAATTACCCTATTAAAGTTATTAAATACGATAGTAGGTATTCATAGGCCTTAATAACGAGAAGGGCAGGTTTTTTTTAGCTAGACTTCGCATCCCTAACTCTCGTAGCGCTGCCGCGGCTATATATATTAAAGAGGGATATATATACTACCTTAACCTACTCGTTTTGGGTCTTATAATAATACTAGCGATCTTATTATAAGTAGTCTTGTTAGTAGATAAAAGTATTGCTAATAATTATATCCAAAAGGAAGCTATATTCAAGGGCTTACTAGCCGCCGCGCTATATATAGTAGTTAAGCTAGATCTCAGCGTGTAACTAGTTAGCTATATCTATACTACCCTTCTTTTTATTATATAGTATTATAAATAGTGGGTATAGCAGCTACTTCTAGTACTTATAGGTAACCTCGACCTTTCTTCTTTTTAGCTAGCGCTAGCGCTAGGTTAGTAGAATCCCATAGCAGCTCTTAGGCGACTTCATATAAGGGACTGGATACTCAGACCGGAGAGGCTGGAGACGCCTCGGCTAGTATAAGCCGAAGGGATGGAGAGGCCTGTAGGTCTAGGGTATAGAACCCTTATAGCAAAGACCTAGCGAATACTCGCTAAAAGCTAGAAATAAGGGATCTTAGAAGAAGTAAGTAAAAGTAGTATAATAATACTAATCCTACTTTTTAGGGTGCTTCTACTATTAGTTTAACCTAATTATAGCTCTTAGCCCCTCGATACCTTTATAATTCTTTTGCTTCTACCTTACTTTAAGAAAGTTAGTAATAATAATAGTATTATACACCCGAGCAACGCCTACTAATTAAGTGTTACGGGCTACGCTACTGCTGGCGTCTAGGCGGTGCTATAGACCCTAAGAATTCTACCCTTAATAACCGCTCTCGCTTAATATTCGCCCTATATCCGCTTTTCTATTGCATAGGGAACTTCCTAGAAAACTTCCCTTCCTTAGCTTAGATTATTATAATTAAGGTACCCCTAAGTTAAATAAACCCGGGCTAGCCCCTTATATATCTAAGCTCTCTCTCTCTATACCCGCCTCGCTAGTTATATAATATAATAGATAGCAAGTAGGAAATAGAACCTACTATACTTATAATAACTAGTCTAGAAGTATTACTAATAAGTAAGGAAGCATTTAAAGCAATTTATATAGCAATTAATAAGCTTAGTAACTAACTTAATAGCCTAATAATTATATAGCAGCCTAATAATAAGCTAACTGCAGAGCTCTAGCGAGATATAGCAAGTAGCTATGCCCTAGCATTACTAATACTAACCCTATAGCTAGAGACTACCTAGGAAGTAGGTAGCGCTTAGCGATTAAAACCCCTTCCTAACCCCCCTAAGTTTAGAGGAAACTATAATAAGTATGCTATATAGGCATAATAGATATATAATAAAGTTAGAATAGACTAGGACTTCTACCTAAGTAATTAGGAGGCCTAGTATCTTATTAACTCCTGCCTAGAACCTAAAGTATAGCTAGTAGTTATAGCCTTCTATAGCTTAGGGGGTAGTAATAGCTTATTCGAGCTAGATACCTTCTTAGTATACCTAGATTATACCTATAGTAACCCTAATATTATAAGTAAGGCTCTTAGAAGACTCTCGGAGCTTTAAATAAAATATAATAAAGCCTTCGCCTTATTCCTACCCTACTTTGAACGCGCTATTATAGAAGCAGGTAGTATAATATAGCTAGATAGCATCTAGATCGACTACCTATATAGGGTATTATCTTATAAGCTCCTTAACTATCTAATTAACTATTTAACCCCTTATAAATATACTAAATATATTAGCTTTATATAAGATATTATATAGAAGCTAGAAGGATTATATCGTATTCCTAATGCTTTATACTAGCTTATAACTTTCGGATTAAGAGTATTACTTACTAGAGTAGATATAGATAGGGATATTAGGATAACGGGGTTAGTATATACCTCGCGCGAGGGTATAAGCGAAGGTCCTAATAAAGAAATATACTATTATTTTAAATATAACTAGATTAGTTACTTATAAAGGGATTACTAGAAGGCTAAGAAGTTAAAGGATAGTCCTAGAGTAGCAAAAGCTATTATAGAAATAATATATTTAGACTTAGGAGAGGTTAAAAGCAAAGAAGACCCTTCTAACTTAGGAAATAAATAACCCTAGTATGAAATTAGATATTAGGGATAATAGAGGAAGAGCGGGCTAGTTAGGAATAGTTCTAGTTAGAACGTAGTATAAGCAGGCCTTCTATAATATTAGTAGTTAGAGTTAATAAAAGTACTCCTACTAATGCTTTAATAGACTGCAGATATAATATCTATATAATAATAGACTACTAGTATACCTGCTACCTCCGTTTACTATATATCGACTACTAAGCATAGTAATTACGAAGCTTTGCTAATAACTCAGCTTAAGCTATAGCGAAAGGCGTAGCTATATTATACCTTAAGATTAGAAGCTATATATAGCAACTCTTTGCTTATATAGTAAAAGGACTAGATACTAACCTCTTTTTAGGGAAGCTATAGATAGAATAAAACTATATTATTTATAATATAGTAGAGAAGTAGGTATACTATAGGAGGTAGGGGTTATTATTACCCTTTAAGGATAAGAAGAACCCTAGAGAGTAAGAGAGATCTAGGAAGCCTGCTAACTTAATACTACCTTATTTATAGCAATCTACTAGAGGGTTAGTAAGAGTTAGCTATCTAGGCTAGAAGTAGGAATATAAGTAGTAAGCTTAAGGGATATTAAAAAAGTGCTCGAGGTAAAGAAACTAGAAGACTATTTAGAGAAACTATTATAATATATTTATAACGAATTTATAGAGCTTTTTAAGCTAGCTAAGTTATACCTCTTATCCCTAAGTCATCCTAGTATAGATTATAAAATCTACCTCGAGCGTAATACCTCTAGCTAAGAGGCGCCCTTGCCCTAGGGACCTCTCTATAGTATATTAAGAGAAGAGTTATTAGTATTAAAAAAGATGCTTATAGACCTACCTAATAAGGGCTTTATTTAAGTAAGCAAGTCTCTTACTAGCGCGCCTATACTTTTTATTAGGAAGCCTAGCAGAGGATTGCAGTTCTATTATAACTACTAAGCGTTAAATATAATTACTAAGCTAGACTACTACCCCCTACCCCTAATCTAAGAGACCCTCTAGAGGGTTGGTTTAGCGAAGTAATATATTAAACTAGATATAATAGCAGCCTTCTATAATATTCATATAGCAGAAGGGTACTAGGAAAAGACCGCCTTTTATATACGATATAGGCTCTTTAAGTAGCTAGTCTATCTATTCAGATTAAGCAGAGCCCCTATAATATTCTAATAATATATTAATAGCATGCTCTAGGAGTTCCTTAACGACTTCATAATAGTATATATTAATAATATATTAGTCTATAGCAGCAGCTCCCGAGCAGACATAAGCAGAAGGTGCATAAGGTTCTCTAGGCTCTCTAAGAGGCTAGTCTTAACCTTAACCTAGTAAAGTATAAGTTTTCTATAAAAATAGTAAAATATATAGGATTTATCCTAAAGGTAGGCGAGGGTATTACTTATAATATAGAGAAAGTGCAGGTAATTATTAAATAGGAAGCACCTACTTTAGTAAAAGGATTATAAAGTTTCCTAGGGTTTGCTAACTACTACTAAGTATTTATATTAGAGTACTTAGGGGTTATAGAGCCCCTTACTCTCCTAATAAAAAAGGGAGCGCTATTTATCTAGGGTAAGGAATAAGAAGATATATTCTAGGCGCTTAAATACTGCTTCTAAACTATATTAGTATTATACTATTTTAACCTATAAGCCCTAACTACTATTAAGATAGATTACTCAGGGTTCGCTTTAGGGGGGGTACTAACTTAAGAAGATATATAAGGATAGCGCTATCCCGTTGCTTTCTACTCGCAGAGGCTAACCCCTGCTTAATATAACTACTTAATCTATAATAAGGAGCTATTAGTAGTAATCGCTTATTTAAATATATAGGATACTATGCTAAGAAGCTACCCTAGGTTTAAGGTCCTTACTAACTATAAGGGCCTTGAATACTTTATGCGAAAGCAATATTCAATAGAATGCTAAAGTTACTAGGCGGAATAGTTATTAAGGTATAATTTCTACTTAAAATATTAACCTAGTTGCCTAGTAGCTATACCTAATACGCTCTTATATTATAAATAGGACGCCCTAAAAGGATAGGAGGATAAACGAGAGAAAGGGAGGGTAATATAGATAATCCCTAACTCTACCCTAGGTAAGGTAAAGAGGATAGTAATAGTTAAAGCCTTTATTATAGTAGTATTCGAGGATCTAGCCCTTTAATATATATAGAACGAAGCGTAAGCAGAAGATAACTAGTATTAAGGGGCTTATTCTATAGTAAAAAGGGGTAACTAAAGCTTCCCTCCCTAGCTAGGCCTAAAACTATAGATCGCTAAGTATAGTATTAATACCCTTAGCTAATTAATATTTAGAGACCGGATCTAGGTGCTAGGATTAACGGATAAAAACCACCCTTAGAACATGCTTTAAATATAGTTAATTTAGAAGTGCTACGACTTAGTAATAATAGGCTACCCTAGTTAGAATAACACCCTAGCTATCCTAGCCTAGCAATACTTCTAGCTAGGGCAGTCCTCTATAGTTCGCTAGTTTATAAGAAACTGCAATAGCTGCAGGTATAGAACGATTTAGTAATAAGCGAAATGCGGGCTTCTTCAACCCTTACTAGTAGTAGAACGGCTATATTATAATCTTGCTATATATTTTATTATAAACCTCCTATATATAGTAAAAACAGGGTTGAGATACCTCTAGGTAATAGTCGATAGGCTCTCTAAGATAATAACCCTAGAAGGGATGCCTTTAACAGATATAGAAATATATATAGAATACTTCGTAAACTATTACTACTAATTCTATATTATACTAAAATCGATTATTAGCAATAGGGGTAGTAACTAGATAAGTCGGTTCTAGCGATAGTTCTATATGCTTATAAAGATCGAATAACGTTTAAGCACTACCTTCTACCTATAGATAGGTAGAGTAATAGAACGTTTTAATTAAGAGATCTAGGTAGTCCTATAGATAATAGTTAACTTCGCCTAGGATAGCTAGGAGGTTTACTTACCCTCTATTTAACTAGCAATTAATAACTATAATATAGCTATAATAGGAGTAAGCCTATTCTTCTTTACCTATAGATATTATATCGACCTAATATTAGTAGTATAGCCCGCGCTAGAGCTATCGACCTTATGCGAGTTAGCTGCTAATAAGTTTATTAGTAAACTGAAGTTAACTATAGAGTTAGCCTAAGTAGCTATCGCTATAGCCTAATAGACTATAGAATAATTAGCAAATAGTAAAAGGATGCTAGTAGAATACTATAAAGTAGGCGATAAGGTCTAGCTATTACTAGCTAACTTCTATATAGAGAGACCCTATAAGAAGTTAGATTAGCTATACTTAAAGTATAAAGTAACTAGAGCAATCTTACTAATTATAGTCGAGTTGAATATTCTAGGCAGGGTTTATAACTAATTTCATATTAGCTTGCTATGCTATGCTATAAATAACCCCCTCCTAGGCTAAGAAGTTAATAATCTCTAACTACCCCCGATTTTTAAAGATAGAGAGGATAAATAGGAAGTCGAGTCTATTCTAGCTATATGCTAGAAGCATATAGATAGGGGTAAGCGTTATAAGTTATTAGTTAAATAGATAGGGTATAGTTAGCCTACCTAGGAGCCCCTATAATTATTCTAATATAACTAGGTAGTAGATAAGTGTAAAGAAACATATAGCCTAATAGATAAGAATAATAATAACCCCTAGTATGCTATATTATAAGCTAGGTAGTAGTTAATAAGCAGGAGTAAGATAGAGAGATAGTAGCTAGGTAATTTATAATTAGAGGAGTAAGTAGAAAATAGGAGACTCTATTATAATATAAAGCTATAGAGAGGCAAAACGAGACCTAAGCAAGCCCTAAGCAGGCGGAAGGCAAGCGGATAATAAGTAAGTAGGAACTATAAACCTAAGAAGATAACTCCTTACTCCTCTTACTCTTTATAAGTAGTAGTAATAGTATTAGCAAGCTAAGAAAAGGGGTTAGATTAATCTATTAGAAATAGGAGAAAAGCAGGGATAAGATAAACCTCGCAAAGGACCTTAGCTATATTTAGGTAAGCTTAGGCGAGGTAGTATAGCTATACCTTATTAGGTTTAACTAAGAGGGAAAGTAAGGTAGTAGTAGTAGTAGAAGTACTAAGGATAGGAGTAGCTAGGGAACTAGTAGAGGGTATAGGAAAGGTATCTAACTTAATAGCAGCCTTAGTAGTATACTTTATAATAGTATAAGTATAGACCTCGTAGTTCTAAATAGAAGTAGCGCGAAGGAGCTCTATATAAGCCTCGATCTATATAAGGAGTTATAACTATTAGTAATAACCCTAAAATATAAGAATAGCGGAGTCTTATTAAGGTCTTCTTATTAAAACTATAGTAGATAAGGTAATCCTAGCTAAGAGAAGCGAACTCCTCCTAGTAGTAAACTACGCTAGGGTTGCTCTAGTAGAATATTAGCTCTATAGAGAAGGAATAATAGGGAAGCAATATCTATATTAATATAAGCGGACTTAATAGCCTTATTAGAATAGTAGATATAATAGATAATATTACTTATAATATAGTTAGACTTATAATAATTAAAGGGCGATAGGATAGTATACCTCGCTTAATAATATTATAATAAGCTATAATATCGCTAGGCTTCTTAGCCTTAGCTATAGTAGATATATACTTTAGGCAAGGGACCTTATTAAGAGGTCCCTAGGTCTTATCCTAGGGGATGCTACTAAAGACGAGCTAGTATAGGTAGGGATCCTAGTAGAATATTAGAAGAATACTAAACGAGTAGAAGATAATATACTATAAGGAGCTCCTAGGCGATAGGATATATTAGAAAGGGGTAGTTAAGGTATTTATATAGCTCCTAGCTAGCTAGGGTATAGAGGGGATTATCTATAAGATCGAAGTTATTAGAAGCAGTCTCCTTATAGTTAAAGAGGCTAGTAGAAGTAGAGCGGTTAGAAGGCGGGCCTTTAATAAGAAGAGGAGACTCTATCTCCTTATTAGAGTTAGGGAGGGGCTATATAGGGTTAATTATAGCGAAATTATAGGGAAAGAGCGGGTAGTAACTTATAGGGGGTGCTATTATAGAGGCGAGGGAAATTAGATTAATTAGACCTATATAAGTTAGTAATTAATAGGGGTTTAGATATAACGAACTTATACTAATACGGACCGAGAGCGCGCTAAAAATGCTATTAAAACGACGAGTTATTAGCTAAAATAATATTATAATTAATTAGTTAACTTATACTAATATAAGTTAATAGGAGGAGGAAAAAAGAGGAAGCAAACTAGGGGTATAAAAAATTATATTATTATAATTATTACTCATAGGGCGCGGAGTAGCTAGCAGCCTGGATTAACGTCGCTCTAGACTAGCCCTTAGCCCGTGCTTAAACCTATAACTTATATAAAGGCTAAGAGGAGGGGGGGGGGGGGAGGGGTGTATATTACAGGCTATGCTACTAATAGTATCTAGGCGGTGCTATAGACCCTAAGAATTCTACCCTTAATAACTGCTCTCGCTTAATATTCGCCCTATATCTGCTTTTCTATCGTACGGGGAACTTCCTAGAAAACTTCCCTTCCTTAGCTTAGATTATTATGATTAAGGTAACCCTAAGTTGAACAAACCCGGGCTAGCCCCTCGCATTAAGCTAAAGAACCTACGCCTAATATTCGCTAAGAGCGGAGCGAAATAGCCTATATGAACTTATATAAGGAAGCTAACCCTAGTAAGTAATTAGAGGATAATACGAGCTAATAAGGAGAGGTAAGAAGCTATGCTTTAAGCGAGGCTAGGGGCCCTAAAGAGAACCGGCTACTTATGCTAAATACTTACTATATAGATAACGAGTATATATAGGAAAATAGGGAATATAAGACCCCTTCCTATAAACTAAACGGGCTAACGGGCTAGATATCCACGGCTATAGCTAACGGGCTAGCCTAAGCTAGAGGGCTAGATAAAGCAACTAGCTAAGTGCTAATATAATAGATTATAACTATAATAGCTAAGTAGCATAAGCTAATTGCTATTATATTAAGCAACCGAGCTCCTACTAAGCAATCGCTTAAGGTTTATAAAAAACCCCCGAATTATAATATAGCACGCCTTACTAGCGAGTCTATTAGTATAATAAGGGAAGATTAGCTTATTATAGTTAAAGAGGCTTATAAGCACCGCCCTAGCTGCTCTAATAGCTAGTATATCTAGTAGCTTTAAGTATAATAAAGCATACCTTATAAATAGAATAGCGGAATTATTAGTAAATACTTATAGACGAGTCGGGGAACTAGGTTAACCCTAAATAGGAAGACTTTAGAATTTCATAAGAAGGTAGCATATCACACCCGAGCTCTAAGAGTAGAACTATTATAATATCTTAAGATAGTACTATTAGAAGGATAATAAGAAACTAATTATATATTAAGCTTAATAGGAGTCTATTAACTAAGTACTTAGCAAGCTGAGTATAAGTAATATAAAGGCGTATGCCTTCTTTTAGGGCCTTGCTAGGACCCTAAAGGATAAACTCTTTAAGTAGGATATTAACTATACTAATATATATATTATTACCCTATATATATAGAGATTATAGGAGATTACGGAAGGGAGATACGGGGGAACGTCTGCTAGCTATTCCAAGTTATATAAGTAACTATACTCAGGCTCTCTAGACCGCCCTTATAAGAGTAGCTCGCAACCCCCTAGGTCGATAGACTTAAGGGATTGCTACCTAGAGACCCTATCCTAGAATAACTACTTAGCGGATACTTATATAACGCCCAGTGCTAGTAGTACGTCTACTAACTCCTAGGGACCCTAATATTATAACTATAAGAAGTATAGCTATATCTCCCCTAATTATACTAAAATCAATATATAGAGCTAATAAGTAGTAACTAAAACCTTAACCTAAGATAGGGCGGGATAAGCATAATTATAATACCTAGTATAACTAATGCTAAAGACTCGGGAAACGAGTAGGTATAGATATAACCCTAAGGGGTATTATGCTAGAAATTACCTTAGTTCTAATAGGATAGACTATTAAGGGATAAGTATTAGCACTCCGAGCGTCTAGCGAAGTTAAACTAGAGGTTAATATAGATACCTATATAGCAATAGATATTATATAAGAAGATCTTATTGAGAGGCTCTAACTAAAGGAGGCTATTAGTATTATAGCCCCTAAATTAGTAGATTTCTAGGGAAAGCCTATGCCTATAAGTAAGGTCTACTAGCTTATATTCCTCCTTATAGATAGTCGGAGTTACCTATAGAAGATTTACTAGGCTTTTATTATAAGCTCTCACCCTAAAGGAGCAAGAGATATCCTTCTATCTAACGACTTAATAGGATAGGAAGGTATCTATATAGATACCTATATATATACCTAGTTATATAAACCCCTCTTGCTCGCTAAGCTAGAAGCAATTATTCAAGAGATCGTAGAGAATAGCTAATAAGCTTATATTATATATCTAATAAGTGCTATAAGCCTTGATAAAAAGGATATAGAGTCTATAAGCGAAGATTCGCTAGATAATAAGCAGGAGAAGAAGATTCCTAGGGAATTTTAAAACTTTGCTAAGATTTATAATAAAGAGAATATAAAGAAAGTTCTAAGGCTAAAAGGAGTAGTATACTATATTAAACTAAAACCTAGCAAGGAACCCCCGTATAGACCTATATACCTTATATTAATAGAGTAGTTATAAATACTCGCTAAGTATATTCGGGATATAGAGGCAGCAGGCTATATATGCTGCTTAACTAGCTCTATAGGAGCACTAATGCTATTCATACTTAAGAAGGATAGAAGCCTATAACTATATATAAACTATAGAGGATTAAATAAAACTATAATAAAGAACCATTATCTTCTACTACTAATTAGCAAGCTTCTAGATAGACTTGCTAGATTAAAGTTCATTTCTAAGATTAATTTAAGCGAGGTATACTACTAAATTATAATTAATAAAGTAGATAGGTAGAAAATAGTATTTAGAACGTAATATAGGTACTTCGAGTATACTATAATATTATTTAGGCTTATGAATACCCTAGCAACTTTTTAGGCATATATTTACTAAATACTCGCTAACCTTTTAGATACCTACTATATTATATATCTAGATAATATTCTAATCTGCTTAGATATAAGGGAATAGTATACTAAGGACCTCTATACTATCCTATATTACCTAAGGACTACTAAGCTATTTATAAAACTAAAGAAATATAACTTCTACTAGATAGAAATAGATTTTCTAAGGTTCTATATTACTTAAGATAGTATTAGGATAGACCCGGATAGAGTCCGAGCAGTTATCGAATAGCTAGTACTAAAGTCTTTTAGAGATATCTAAATATCTCTTAGTTTCTATAACTTTTACTAGAAATTTATTATAAGATATTCTTATATCGCAGACCCTATAAATAGCACGCTTAAGAGAAGCTAGAATAGCACGAAATCAGGAGCCTTCGCCTAGACGGGGGAGATATAGACTATATTTAAGATACTTCAGAGAGTATTCGCTAAAGCCCTAATACTAAGATATTATAACCTAGCGTTAGAAACCAGGATTAAGACTAATATATCTACCTAGGTAGTATCTAGCGTACTCTTATAGAAGCATAGTATAATTTAGCACCTAATAGCCTTCTAGTTAAGGAAGCTCTTAGATATAGAGAAGCGCTAGGCTATAGGGCAATAAGAACTCCTTATTATTATAGAAAGTTTAGATTACTAGGTATAATACTTATAGGGACTCCCTAAGAAATTCATAGTACTTATAGACTATATAGCGCTAAAAGGAGTACTTGCTACGCCTATATAGGATATTTATAGAAGACTCGCGCAATAGGTTTACTACCTATTAGTATTTAACTTTAAAATCTAGCACAGGTCGGGGGTTATTAATCTAGTAGATAGACTATTATAACGCCCTAACTATATAATAGAAGATGCTAAGGTGGATAATATACTTCCTACCCTTAGAAAGAAACTTAGGCTTATTAGCTAGCTTTTAGTAAATATTCGCTAGTATATTGCTAGTATATTGCTAAGCTTAAAGGAACTATAGCTATTATAAGAACTTATACCCGAGCCGTCTAGCAAAGCATATAAGAACCTTACTAGAGGGCTAGCTCTAAGGTTAAGGGATCCTCACCCTTAAGTTAGTATTACCCTATAATAAGTACTAATAAGCTACTACGTACAAGTATGCATATTAGCGCTATTACCTATATAAAAGTATATATAGGTGCTATGCTAACTGCTCTATAAGAGAATAGCAATAGGCTAGAGGACTTAGGAGGAGCTAGGGTTACTATACTAGAATAGTATATCCTATATACTATAATAAGAGAGCTTATTTAGGATAAAAGAGCTTATATGCTATAACTAGGCGTAGATCTCGAATAGATAGTTAGAGGACTATAGGCTAAAGACCCCTTCTATAGAGATATTATAGCTAAGGTTTGCTAGGATACTAGGGAATATTAAGGATACCGAGTTAATAAGAATAACATCCTTTAGTTCAGAAGAAGACTTATTATCCTAGAAGAGGGATCCTTCTGCTATAAAATCCTGAAGAACTACTATAATATGCCTAGATTAGGGTATATAGGAGCAAATAAGATAGCTAAGCTAATCTTATAAAAGTTTTATTAGCTATATTTAATAGAGGATATATAGCGATATATTGCTAAGTACCTACGCTGCTAAGGGGTGCGCATACTATAGCATAAGCTATATAAACTATTGCAAATACTAGAACTATTAGTATACCTATTCTAATAGATTTCTTTAGACTTCTTAACTAGCTTACTAGAACGTTATTAAGATAACGGAGTTACTTATAATATAATCCTAGTAATTATATATTAGATAACTAAAGTAGCACGGTTCTTAGTAATAACTAAGCGACTAAATACTATAGGTTTAGCGAGGATCTTATATTAAGAGATCGAGTGCTAATATAGCACGCCTAAGGCTATTATTAGTAACTAAGATAAACTAATTACTAGCTAGTTCTAGCGAGACTAGACTAAGGCCTGAGATATCGAAGAGTATATCTCTATTATATAGTATCTATAGATAGATAGCTAGAATAAAAGAATATACTAAACCTTAATTATATATCTTATAAAGTTTAGCGAAAGCGCGCGCGACTAATAGGCAATATAATTAGTTAAAGCTAAATTTTTATATAATAATAGCAAATATACTACTATTAGCATATCCCTATTTGAGGCCCTTATAGGATACTACCCTCGAATAGTTAACTACTACTTACTAAATATAAAGATTAGGACCTAAGGGGTTAATAAAAGGCTTAAGAAGCTAATAGAGGTTTGCTAAAGAATAGCTAAGACCTAGCGATATATAATAGAGATATAAGCTAAGTATATAAATACTAGAAGAAAAGTATAATTATATAATATTAGAGATATTATAAGACTCTTAATAAAGAACTTCTATTTTATAAAAGGTTAGTAAAAGCTTGCCCTAAGATTTATTCCTATACTAGTTATAGAAGTTATAAGCTTTAATACCTATAGAGTATAACTTCTAGTGAAGTATAGCAGAGCATATAATATCTTCTCTATTGCTCTACTTAAGCTATAGTATAGCTAAAAGCTTGCTAAGGGGTAGCTCCTAGACCTTGAAGAAGACCCTAAGGAATAGGAAGTCGAGGATATTATATTATAGAGGGAAGCGCTAATAAGCCTCCTATATTTAGTTAAGTAGAAAGGCTATCTAGTAGAGTATAATACCTAGGAGCCTAAAGAATACTTAGTAAACGCTTTGCAAATCCTTGCTAGATTTAAGAAATAGTAGTATAAGTTATATTATAAGTAGGATAACGAGTAGTATAGATTAATAAGAAAAGTTAATTAACTATAAGACAGCTGAAATACTAAGAGAAGACCCCCCTCCTATAAAAGTAATATAAACCCTATAGGTATCTAACCTTATATTACTATAGAAGTCTACTATACCTTCGCCGAAATTCCGCTAGCATTACTACTTATGATTATTACTATTACTCTCGTTACTATTATTATTATCCTCGCTCTCCTCCTCTAAGCTATTACTAGTAGTATTGCTATTACTATCCTAACTATCGCTTTCTATAGTATTATTAGAGTTGCTATCCTCTGTAGCTAAGGACTCGTCCTCCTCGCTACTACGAACCTAGTATTACTAAGCTATTACTAAGTATCGGAATAACTATCCTGCGCAGGTAATAGTACCAGAAAGATAGGGTTCTTCCGTAATACTATAGTTATTCGTGATATCTATCTATCGTAGGTTTAGTAGTTATGATAGCTATATAGGCAGTCCTTGTATATAGGGTCCTGGCCCTCCTATTAGTTGAATCAGCGCAATAGGTAGGTCCGATCGGCCCGATGTAGCGCTAGTTAGGTCGGCGATAAACCGCTGACTAGGCTTCTAATACTAGCAGTCTTTTATTACTACCGGTACCTACCCCATAATAGCCTATATTCATCGAGATAACTACTAAATAATACTACTTATAAAAGGGGCCTAAATAGCCTAATAACTATAGTTTTCGCACGTTTTATTATTATCCCCCGATATGCTATATATCCCCGGTTTTACTGCGCGCGGGGTCCTAGCTACTATCGGACGACCTACCCCTCTATCCGTATTATCGCCTTATTATTATTAATAAGCTATTAGAAGGCTTTATTCGGCATTAACTTCGTGAGTCCGTCGGCTAGGTTATTATTACTATAGATCTAGCAGATCTCTGCGATCTCGTAGCGCTTATATAACTACTATAGCGCTATTATATTAATTATAAGGCGCTTTTCTTTCGTTATACCTAGCTTAACGAGGCACTTATATAGCAAATACGAGTCGGTATAAATAATAGTTAATATTAATAGTAGATCTAGTCGATCGGAGACCTTTTGGAGGGTTATTGCAATTATATAGGCTATATTAACGCTAGCAACTATGCTATAGATCTCCGAGGCTAATATGCTACGGGTAACGCGTTTTAACTTTATTAAGCTATAGTAGATGATATTACCTTTGATTTTAAATATATTAATAGCCTTATTATTATTAGTCTTATTAGCTAGTATAATAATAAAACCTAGTTATAATAATAGGTTATCGTTATTAGCAAAAGATCTATTAATAAAAATAAATAGTTTTATAGTAGCGAGGTTAAGCGGGATAAAACTAAGGCCTCTATCGAGGGATCGCGACTACTAGAGTATTCGCTAGTTAAGGATTCTAATGTTATTAACTATAGGGTTTTGCTATTATATAGCGACGGATAGGTTGAAATAGGCCTCGGGTTAGCAAATTAATGCGATATATACGCTGCGGGCGCGTTATTTAATATATTGCTGCTTTCGGATAGCTTCGTTAGCAGAGGGGTTAATAGGGCGTAACTTAAGCCCTTAGTCCTTTTGGCGGAGGGTGAGGGTATTGCTATTATCAATTATTACGATCCTACCGTTAAATATAAGGGGGTTATTAATAGCGAGGGTCTGCTTAGGTTTAGCTAAAAAGCTAGCTTTAGTTAATTCAGCCTCCTTAAGGGCGGAAAACACATCGTTTAATAGGCCTAATATATCGTTAGTTTATATACCTATAATAGCAAAAGATAGGTTATTTTTTATCGATATTAGCAGGTAGGGGTTAAACGATGAAGTCTCTATCTCGAGTCTCTCTTTATAGTAGTAGCTATATATAGCCTACTAATAGGTGCTAGCCTCGGCGATGCTATAGAGGGGTTTCACAACCTCTATAATAATATTATTAGGGTATTTATACCATATTTAGGCGGGGATTTTAGCGAGGATAGGGCGGGTAAGGTGGGTAGCAGACTAGATATAGGCTTAGGTGATATTGCAGATCTAAAGGGTTTTGCTATTAGCTAATAATAATAAGGCGATCGCGAGGATTAGCTATTAACTAGCTCTTTAGATTATAGGGGCCTAGGTTAAAATAGCCTCTTTATTGTTATTAGCATAGCCCTAAATAATAAGTCTCGACTTCTCATAGGGCTAGGTTATCTTACCCTTAACCTTATTAATAATATAGGAGCGGAAAATCTAGATCCCGCTATAGCAGGCAGGGTTATACCTAATGAAGTTAAATACGCCTCGTTTAATAAGGGATTCGATCTCTTATCGGGTCGACTACTCAAAAGGCTCTCTAGGGGTTATAATTACGCTATTATTATATAACTTAATAGCGAGGTTATAGTTAGATTACTCTTTAGTAGATAGGAAGGCCTTATTAGTAGTAGTAATATCTATTTTAGCGAGGAGTATAGTTAAAGTCGGACCCGGTGCTAGGTTGCAGCGGGGCTAGCCTTAGCGCTATAGTAGGGTAGGGGCTTCGTTATTAGTAATAATAATTATATTATAGACTCCCTTAGTTACCCCGTGGGGGTTTGCAATCCTATTATTATTACTATCAGGTTTTATTAGCAGGTCGGTCGACTAGTAATAAGGTTTAATAATAGTTAACCGGAAGGATTTTAGCCTATTAGGTAGTTAAACTATATATTTATAGCTATTATTAGAGATAAGCTAGTAAGGGCCCTTCTAGCTATCTTTTTCGCGCTATACTCTAACCTCTAACTAGAGAGGTAGGCTTAATATAGGCTTAGTTATAGGGCTGTTTCGGGCTATAATAGCCTTATTAACCTAACGACTAGCGTGGAGTTAGTAGATCTTATTAGTAGCCTTCTATATAGCTTAGGTATATTATATAATTAATAGCGAGGGCGCTAAATTATCTATTAGGCGCAGGTAGGCTCCGAATACTAGCAGGGTTAGTACTAGGCTGTTAGGCCTAGCGATATTATTAATAGCTTTTATAGCTATTTAGAGGGCGATATCGGGGTTAGTAGAGGGATCTTCTGCCTAGATAATCTCATAAGCTTAGCATAATAGCTTATAGTATTATTCGACCTTCCCGATGCTATTATAAGCCTTAACTAGGACCTCTTTTATAGAGATCGCTATCTTTCGCGCAGATTAGCAAAATTTAGTAGATCGAAAGGAGGTGCTAGTATTAGTAACTATCTAGTTAGGTAGGCCCTAGTATATATCAATCTAGTAGATTCAAAGGGTCTATTATATAGTTTTAGCGGAGATATCCTTTATAAAGCGTATTATATTAAATATAGTAGCTATATTAATAACGTAGAGGGCAGGGCGGTTGCTATTAAGATATATAATATTAATAACGATCTCGTAGTTGAAATTATAGTTATCTTTTATTATAAACTTAAACCGATAGGGGCTGCTGCTATGGAGTTAGTAGTAATAGCAAAACTTCGTTAACTTATCGATAACGTCGATATTAATGGGGTAGCTAGCGCGCTAGAGGACTTTATGGAGTCGTTGGATAGATAGGTAGCTAAAACGATAGTAGATATAGCATAATTCGATATTAGTAAGGTTATAACTTATAATAGCCTCTTCTAGGTTAGTTATAAACTATAGGTAGCCCTATAGTTATATAACCGGGGTCGTGAGGTTGTTATGAATAAGTTAGTTAGCGATATTATCGAATCTTATGCTAAGTCGGTCTATATTATAAAGGGATAATAAGAAGGGGGTATTCGTTAGTATTATATAGAAGGTTATATCGCTAAAAGGAGTTATAATAACTATTATTCCGAGGGATTCGATAGGGTTAGCGCTGCTAAAGCGGATCGAGGCAGCCCCGGCTATAGAGGGGTTAAGTTAGTAGTTAACCCTCTTTTATAGGGCTAGGAACTACAGGTGACCCCCGGTTGAATATCAGGCTGCGCTAGAGTCGGGGATAATCCCTCTGAATATAGTTAATGAATAACGGTCGGTAATATATATTATAATAGAGTTATTATTATTATTAACTAACGCGTTATGAGAGGGTTTAATGCAGTTAATCGTATAGAGGGTCGACTAGTCGGCTAAGCGGGTTATCACATTATTGCTATTAACTGCGGTGGGTTAGTTGAAATAGGTAGTAGTGAGGAAGGCCTCGTCGGTGCTATCACCCTTATTGCTATCGTCGTTAATAGATCACGACTAGTAAAAGAGGGTAATAGGGTTATTAATAATAGAGGGGTTAGCCGTAGTAGCTGCGAGGTTTTCAATACCCTTATACTACGCTAAGAACTAGTGATATTCAGCGGGGTTAGCGTTGTTTTAGATATATTAGCTGCTCTTGAACTTGCTATAGGCCTTATAGCAATCGTTATTAGTATATTTTATCGATTAATAGCCGGGTTTGCTATAAATATAGCACTTTTTAGCTCTTGCTACGTTATTAAGGCTATTACTAGCCGTACGGGGCCTAAAATAATTCTTTCGGCTATTGCTATAGTAGGTATAGTCGGTCTAATAGACCCTAGTCCTATCGTTATTTTTAGTAATATATTAGGCTATAGGCCGGGTTATTATTAAGATAGCTAAATATAACTAGCTAAGGACCCCTTCTATTAACTTAGTAGGGTTAAAGAAGCAAAGATACTACTCTTCGACCCCTTAGCAGGTATTAATAATATAGTCCCGTAGGATGAGATCGGAGTAGTAGGCTAGCAGTAAGGCTCGTTAGACCTTAGTTATATAGTTAACGAGGATCTCTAAGCACTCTATCCTCGTTTTAGAGGGGTTATTATAGATAACCTAGGTTAATATAGCCTAGCGCTACTCCGTTAGGTAGGCCTAGCAGGTATTATAGGATTTAAAGTAGTTATAGAGTTTTTTAACTATAGCTAGGAGGCTTAACTAGGCGCTACTAAGTTAGTTGAAATAGTAATCGCAGGCTCGGCCTTTTAGTATAAGGGGGAGGGTGCTAGTAGCCTGCGATTACTAGATCCCGACCTTCTCGTAGATATCCCAAAAGATAGTTAATTTTGCCTCTAGAACGTTATATTTAGCGCTGCTATACTTTATATTATTAGCATAAAGCTTAGCTAGATCTATTAACTACTTTAGCGTAGCTAGGAGGCTATTATAGCTTATATCCTAGTTATTATTAACTGCGCTATCTCCGCTAGTAGGCGTGGTTTTCACTAGTGCTATCGTAGGGGGGGCTTATAGCTGCGGGGTTTTTGGTTTAGTATAGAAGTTATAGATATTGCTAGCTTGGGTGAGGTTCTCATCAGGCCTCGTGAGATAGGGCAGGCGTATAAGCATAACTAGTATTAATATCTTGCGAATAAATATTAGGTTATTAGCGAGGTATTATAGGAAGTTATCTATATAGGTATCTAACTAGGCTTAGCTCTAGTAATAGAACTTCGGTCTAGTTATAGCCTTAATAAGCCTAATAGAGATTATTCTAGCTACTAGGTTAACTTATACTCTATAGCTAATAATATAGTCTTTGAGGGCTTTCCTAAGCTTCTAGTTAGTTTTGCTAAATAGTTTAGCAGTCTAGCTAATAAAATCGTATAAGAACTCGCGCTAGAAGGCTCGGCTAGTATTCTTATCGATCTTATAGACCTTAAGTTAATAGCTTATCTATATATTTGCTTATTTAATAGATATATTAGGAATATCGTTGCTTTCCTCGTCGATCTCGAAGACCTTGCCCTATAGGTCGGGCTAGATAATGCCCTTAAGCTAGGTAGGGATAGGGATATCACTAGAGATAGATCCTTAGATAGATCTATTATAGGTAGTAGGAGGAGGAGGAGGGGGGTTGCTACCTAGCTCAGCGGTTGGGGTAGCTATTGTGAATAGAGTAGTAGAGGTGGGGATATAGTATGCGTTATTTTCGCGATATTATAGCTTTTTATATCGAGGTTGTTATATATAAGCGTAAAGCAGCCTAGATATTATTACTATAGTTATTTACTTAACCGGTCGTCGTATATAGGCGTAAAGCAGCTTGGACGTTGTTAAATAGTTATTATTATAGCCTATAACGGTTACTTCAATCCCTCTGCTAGTAGCAGTGATATTAATAGCGGAGACGTCTCTTTTACTATAGGTAGTAATAAACCTTGCTAATCTGTAGTAACTCGAGTAGTTGCAATAGTTAAGTTAACTACTAATTAGTATCGGAATAACTATCCTGCGCAGGTAATAGTACCAGAAAGATAGGGTTCTTCTATAATACTATAGTTATTCGTGATATCTATCTATCGTAGGTTTAGTAGTTATAATGGCTATATAGGCAGTCCTTATATATAAGGTCCTGGCCCTCCTATTGGTTGAATCGGCGCAATAGGTGGGTCCGATCGGCCCGACGTGGCGCCGGTCGGGTCGGCGACGAACCGCCGACTGGGCTTCTAATACTAAGCTATTACTAAGTTATTACTAACCTTCTTATAAGAATTAGGTCGAGGCATAGGGCTATTACTAATAACCTCGAAGATAGCAACGGGAGCTTAGTAATAAGTATTATAAAGTATATAGGAACCTTAGACCTTTAAAGGCTCCTATAAAGGAAGCGTAGATATATAGGTATTACTCTTTAAAGGCTATATTATTAGGATATTAGTAAGCTTATTAAGAAAGGTAGCCTACTTAAAGATATAAGTCTTATTATATAAGTAAGTAGGGAGAGTATTATTAAGCTATATTATAATCTCCTTAACTAAAACCTTATCTTTAGCCTAGCGAGCTGCTTATAAATATATATTAGATCGATAAAAGGGTAAGACTAATTATAAGATAAAACCTACCTTAAGCGAAACCTATAGATATGTCTAGGTATGCGAAGCTATATTCTCCTCAATACTTATAGCGAGGAGTTAGTTCTTATAGCTCTTAGAACTAGGCTTAAGATTAGTAGGGTTTACTAACTAGTTATAGAGGTATTAGAGAAGCTCCTACCCCTGCTCTATAGCTATAAAAATATAAAAGATCTCGCGCTACTAATACTAGCTAGTAGTAATTATATAGATATAACGCTTAACCTAGTTCTAATAGAAACGAGTAATACTAATAAGATAAGTAGGAATCTAGAAATAGGAAAACTTAGCTTATACCTTCCCTAAATAATCGCTAAACTTACCCTATAGCACTTAATACTGCGAACTCGGTATAACTCGTATATATAATTACTATTATATCGATAGGTATAGACGACCTAGGTATTCTTAGGGAGCTATAGCGCGTAGCTAATATAGGGTTTGCTACTACCTGCCTAGTTATACTAATAGTTACTACTGCTAAGTTCAGCCTTAGTAGGGCTATACTTAGCGAGGAGTTAGCTAATAAGGCTCTTAGCGCTTATAATATTTAAGGAAGTATTAAAAGATAAGAAGGGTCTATAAAGGCTTAATAAAGGGCTTAGATAATATAAAAGTAGTTTTTAAATAATATAATATAATAAGGAGGGAAAAGAACTAACCCTAGGGCGGGAAAAAGCTATTATTTTATAAATAGCTAAAGAGACCTCGCTAAACTATTATAAAAATAGATATAACTTCGGATAGCAAAGAATAGCAATTACTTACTATAGTAGGTATTACTTACTAGGAGGTAGATATAGTGAATTAGTAGTAATAGTTACTATCCGACCTACTTAATAGCCTTATAACGCACCTATTTAGAAGGGGGATAATAAGATAAAAAACGAAGTTATTATAAGGGTATAGTATAAGAAAGTGCTCGCTAGATAAAGGGCGAATAGCGGGAGAATGAAAACAAAGTTATTATAAGGATAACTACTCTCTTTCGAAAGGAAATAATAAGATCCGTTTAGAATAGCCCGGATAGAGAGTATAGAAAGGCCTAAAAAGAGAGGAACTATAAGGAATAGAATTATAGGCTTAGCTATTATATCTATAACTGCAAGGGCCCTATTATCTTTTAGTAAATACTTAGTAGATAGTTATTATACTAGATAATAATAGCAATAAGTAAAGGACTAGGACCTACCCTAGATAGCTAAGAAGGATAATAATAGAAAGCTAACCTATAATACCCGATCTTATAATAGAGATTATTATAATTAGAAGGGGGATAATTATAAGGGATTAGATACTTAGACTCGAGAGGCTAGAGATACTTTAGCTAGTATAGGCTAAAGGGATAGAGAGGCTTATAGGTCTAGGGCATAGAACCCTTATAGCAAAGACCTAGCGAATACTTACTAAAGGCTAGAAATAAGGGATCTTAGAAGAAGTAAGCAAAAGTAGTATAATAATACTAATTCTACCTTTTAAGGTGCTTCTGCTATTAGTTTGACCTAACCGTGGCTCTTAGCCCCTCGATACCTTTACACTTCAATAGCTTTCGAGCTATTATTATATATATAGCGCTCATTTTAGGAAGGTGTTAGATGAAGGGTTTATAAGGCTCGTTGCTAGTAAAGTAGGTTATTATAAATAGGGCAAGCAATAGATCTTTCTAAGCTAAAAAATTAGTAAGGTTAGCTAGGGTAGGCGTAGTTAATAAGGTCCCCTATAGTAAGTAGTTGCTCTTATCCTTTTTGAGGGCAACGAAGTCCTTAAAAATACCACTATTAATATAGCAGGTCCCTATAATAGCGATGTTATATTAATATAAAAAAACGAGGAGCTTTGGGCTCGTGAAAAGGTTATTAATAATAAGGTAGTAGCTGCTATATTTAGGTAGATAAAAAAGGAGCTTAATAATAGCCTTTTAGGTATTATTAAGGGGGACTTTAGTAGCGAGGTTGAGGTTAATAGGACCACGGGCGTACTAGTGCTAAACCTAGCCTAGGATATAGCTATTATTAGCAACTACCTATACCTTATATCCCTTAGGTATTAGCTTAGATTTAGTAACCGTGGTATCTTTGCTCCTACCTATATATTATACTATAGCCTTATTAATTATAATAACTAAGACTAGGCAGAGGAGGGATCGCGAGGTCTCTTAGATATAGCGTAATTATATATTAATGCGGTTAAACGTAGCTATAGGCGAGGATTTATTAAGTAGAGTAGGATCCTAATAGCGAAATCTATAGTAGAGGTTAAGCTAGTAGTAGAGAGGGATCTAGGTAGTAAAAGGGTGCAAGGCCTCGTATTTTTAGATCGACTAATAGGCTTAAAAGTTAGGTAGCCTCGTGAGCTTTATATAGAGCAAAATACTAAAAAATAGGTAGATCTTAGTAATAGTTATTAGGCGGAAGGATTACTATGCTTTTGCTATACCTGCTAGCTCTTTAGTAGTCTATATAATAAAGTCCTGAATGAGGGATATAGGCAAAAAGAGCCTGAATAAGTATAGAGGGGTAGGAAGTAGTAGCTTATACTACTAGCTAAATATCGTGGGTTAGAGGGGGTTAAGTCGTATGCTGCGCGCTAGGAGTAGGTTAGCAGCTAGCCTTTTAGTGCCTAGGTTACTTATTTCTCTATATGAATCCTCTAGTTAAGATTAGCAGAGCTCTATAGCCCTTTTGCGATTTTATAGCAAGTAATTAGGGCTAGATTTAGGTAGTAAACTGCGAAATTCTGCTCTTATTATAATATAAGGCTAGCTATAGTGCTTAGCGCGTTCTCGCGAGATTAAAAAGTAGGCCCCCTATTGCCCTACTAAATTCGGCGCTAAAATATGTCTTGTGAGCGTTAAAGGGATGGGATTCGCGATGCTTTTCAACGCGTAGCATCGAATCTCCCTCACAGAATCCTGCCCGTGGTCTGATCCCAACCTCAAAGAAGAAAGGACCAGAAATGACCAAACCAATCTCGCTTTTCTCGTTCTAGCTGAAAAATCCGAGCGCTCGTCTGAAACATTGGGGTTCTCCCCCCCAAAAAGGGCCCAGAGCAGAGGAGAGAAAATGCCCGAACGGCAGGTGCAATTGCCCATCCACATTCGGCCGAAGTCTTTAATGTGGGTGGCCGGTGTTTGTACTTGGGACATTGGAGAGGCGCCGACTATAGGGGTTCAAGAGGCTCCCCCCCGAATCCTTTGCTTTTGTGTCGATAAAAACACTG